>VZTE01005041.1:308298-332487 GCA_013397775.1 Eulacestoma nigropectus | reverse complement strand
ATGTTAAGCGGGGGATTGCAGGGTTTTTTTTTTTTTTTTTTTTTTTTTTTTTTTTTTTAGGATGTTCCAAGACGTTTCCAAAAAAGCAGAACCCCCATAATTCCTTCTCTCCCTCACTTCCCCTGGGAGGTAACTCAGGATTCTCTCTCTGAGCCAAGGGAGAGCAGCTGGTGGAATGGCAAATATTCCCATGGTGGGAAGGAAACAGCACCTGAGGAGCCCACAAGGGCCTTGGCCAGGCAGGGAAGGAGCTCCAGAGCCCCTGGATGTCTCAGAAACCCTTTCCTCATCCCTTTGTTTATGAGCAGCTCCTGGGTGCCACGGGCCAACCTTCCCCAGGTGAGGGCAGGGGGTGTCACCTGGGCTGGTCACCCTGGGCCACAGCCCCAGCTCCAGCCCCAAGCCCAGTTTGGTGGGCTGGGTTCGGAGGAGACCAGAATTCACCAGGGGGACTCCAGAGGAAGATGCAGCCCTTTTGGGAAGTGTTTTCCTCCCCAGGGGGCCCTGCCCTGTCCCTGCACAGCCCCAGGAGCCCAGGCCGCTGTGGGGCCGTCGCAGAGCCGCGGGACAGCGCAGGCAGGGCTGAGCTCCTGGAACAAAAGCTGCTCTGCTGCCCAGGGCCGGCGTCTCCTCGGGGAGCTCGTCTGGAACGGCGGCTCGGGAGACCTGACAGGGCTGCAGGGGGTGGTTGGAGCGTTCTCCAGAGCACCCCGGGGACCCAGGATCTGTTCTGCTGCAGATGCAATCCCCTGTCCTTAGAACCCCTCATGATTAAGCCACTTCCAAAAATAGGATGGCCTTGGATGGCTCCCGGGCACTTCCCGTGTTTGCTGCTCTGCCGGGAGCGCTGGGATCCTGAGTGCACAGGGACAGGCTCTGGGGGCTTTTCTGTGCACACACCTCGAGCAAACTCCAAAGCTGCCCAGTGCCAGGATAAATCAAACCCCAGAGCTTGGCCTTGAGTGAAACCCCCAGGTTAAGGCTGTGCAATTTTTGTAATGTGTCAGAAACGGGGAGGGGAGGATCTGAAACCATCAGAGCCCCTCCCTTTGCTGCCTCCGTGCAGGTGCTCACCCATCCCTTCCCTCCAGGTTCCTTCTTCTTCCCACCTGCCTTTCCACTGGGGAGCCCAATCCCTGCTCCCCATATCCAAGAGAGCTCCCTGAAGATGCCTCCGTGCTCCCACTGATGGCACCAGCCAGGCTTCAGAGTGCAGCTGCTGATGGATGGCCAGCCCCGGCCAGCGAAGAGTTCCATTAATTATCAGAATTGGTATCAGTGGCAGCTGTCAGAGCTAATGAGGGAGGAAAGCCATTGTCAGGAGGGGCTGCGGGGCTGTTGTGCTCCGGCCCTGGGTACTGGAGGTGTTTTTTGTGGGTGTCAATGTCTGCCTGACCCCGTCACTCAGGGAAGTTGGATGGCTTGGAGAGACACTGGGGGAAGTGACAGCAGCTCCCACCCTCCTGGAGCCGAGGGGGATCTGCTCGGTGGGAGACATTTTAACATCTTGGGGGGTTTGCTTGTTGAATTTCCATCCCTGCCAAGGCTGTTCCTAAAATGAGGAGAAGATTTGATTGGAAGTTTCCAGAAATACGTGTCTCAGCAAACTCCTTTTGAGCAAAAAGTCGCGCGATAAACACAGAACTGGAATGGTTTTGGGTGAGTTTTGCTGCACCTTTCTCTGGGCCGAATGATTTGATAACAGCTCCTCCCTTGCTCTGGTCAGTTATTCCAGTTTTACTCCTGGGATAAAAGTCTCTCCTGAGCAGCCCTGCAGGCTCCCCCTCCTGCAGAACACACACAGGATCACCCTGGAACGAGGAGATGATGGGTGCACTGCAAACACCATTAACGAAATAAATCCTCATCTAAAATCTTATCAGAGCTGGAGCAACCAGGGCACTTGATCTCCTGTCCTGGGCAGCTCTGAACCTTTCATTACTGGGCTCACTGGACCAGAGAGGCTCCAAGGCAGCACCTCTGGATGAGGTGATGAACAATTTACGGGGCTGTGGCCTCCCCACTTAACCCCAGGCACTGGCCCGTGCTGGGGATTGCCAACCTCGCTGTTCCCAGCAGGAACCAACATTTTTTCTGCTGTCAGTTTAGCAAATCCATCCCCCCCGGCCCCCTGCATTGCCTGTGCTCATTAATCACCCCCTGCTGTCTCCCTGGCGAGAGGTGCTCATTTTTACAGGCCTTGCTCAGCAAATCCCAACCCCAGCGCGTTCCCGGGCCCTGGAGCGGGGCTGAGCTGAGCCAGGGGAGAGTTTGTGCAAGGGAGGGCTCCTCCGTGGCCTTGGGGACACTGATGCTTCTGGGGCCTTGAACGAGTTCAGGAGACCTTCCCTGAGAGGAAGGCAGTGAGGGCACCCCATGGACAGCGGCACTTTGGGCCTTCCTTAGCTCAGATCTTCCCTTTCTGGGAGAGTTCGCAGCTCTCTGGCAGTGAAAATGCTGCTGTAGATCAACACAAACAGCTGGGTTCCTGTCCCTGGCCTTCTCCGCGCTCTGAGGTGACTTTGGGCAGTCTGCTCCCACCACTTGATATCTAAAAGCTGTTTAATGGGGATTGCATCCGCCGGGATTCGTGTACGCTGATCCCACAGGAGTTACACTGGGCTCGGAATTAGGGAAAATGCTGTGTTGGGTGGGACTTGTTGCCTTGGAGGACTCCAGGCCTGGAGCAGGGATGGTGGTGCAGAAACAGCTCCATCCTGCAAAAGCCATGCAGAGCAAAGCTGGGACACCCAAAGTGTTGAAGAAGAGCCCACAGCTGTGTGCTTACAGTGGTAAATGTGATATATTATGATAATGACACATTGATATCACAATGATACCGTAAATACCATCACAACCTCATGAAATACCAATGTAACGATACATTAATATCATCCAAATGGAGGAAACAGGAGCAGGGTGGGAGAAAGGGAATGCTGTGTTATGGCAGGGAAGAGAGACACAGAGAAGGAGAAGATAATGGAAGACCTGCCAAGAAAATCCATGGATTCTGAGAATGTCAGTGCAGGAGCCACAAAGAAACCAGGGAAACGAGGCTTCCTTCCATGGGGGTTCCTGCCATCACTTGGAGAGCAATCTCTGCTGGAATGCAGGCCCAGGCCTGAGCTGGCTCTCTGGGAAATCCAGACAAGCCAAGGGCAGTTCAGCCACAATCTCTCCACACTTTTGTTAGAAAAGGATCGGTCACTCCCTGGAGGAACCCATCCCTTGCTCCACCGCCCGCAGAGGGAACCCAGCCAGCCTGATCCGGGCCCTGCAGGAGCAGGAAGGTCTGCTGGGATTATCTGGGGCTGGAGCAAGGCTCTGCCCAGGCTGGGGGGAGGCACTGGCAGCCTCGCTTGGAGCGGTGGAGGGGCTGGGTTGGGAGTCACGGCGAGGCTGGAGCCAAACTGGCAGAGCAGTTGTGAGTCTGTGCGTGTGTGAGCAAGGCCCTAACTCTCCTTGCCGTGGTGGCTGGGGTTGACGGGGCTCTGCTCTTCCCATCTTGGGAGATGCACGGGTCGATATTCCCTGCCCTGTGCCCAGCCGTGCCACCACTGCAGTCTGGCAGCAGCCCCTGGGGGTGGGAGTGAGGCCCATTCCCCAGCTGCCAGCCCCTCTGCCTGGAAAACACGAGGCTGCTCTTGGCTCCTCATTGCTACAGGGCTGGGAGTGGGTTCACACAGGCTGGGGAACAGCCCCTGAAAAGCTGCTGGTGCAGGGAAGGAAAGGTCAGGCTGGAGAAGGCAAATGAATTGGGCTGAAGGGTGATGGAGGATAAACAGGAGGGTGCTCAGCACTGTGCTCAGCTTCCTGAGGGGCTGCACAGCACTGCAGAGCTGCTGCTGCTCAGACTGCACGAGCACAGTCCCAAACTCCTCAGGCAGGTGAGCCCTGCGAGTGCAGAGCCTTAATGCAGGCACTTAACTCCATAATAATATTCCCGTTATTGTTATGGCCCTGCTGTGCCTGCTGCAGCTCTGCAGCTTGGATTCCGATTGCCGCTGACATTTGGAAATGTGCTGATTCAATGGAACTGCACCTCCCTCACTCCTCAGGAGAGCTGGGAAGAGCTGCAGCTCTGCCGGGAGGGCTGGGGACTCGCCAGGAAGCTCCTGGTGCCCCTGGCTCTGGCGTGGGCTGGCCTCTGATATTCCCACCTGTTCATTCCGGGCACAGGTGGTGTTTGCTGGGAACGAGCAGCTCCTTCCTGGGGTTCCCAGGCTGCTCCCCCACCTCTCCCGGAGCCCCTGTGCTCCCTGCGGCTCTCCCTGCCCCTGAGCCCACGCAGGAATCCCGCAGTTCAATCCAGGCGCGGGGTACAGATGGCAAACGTGGCCCAGGCCAGAGCCCAGAGCACCGAGAACGTTTCACCGCCCAGGCTCTGGGAGCAGCCAGCTCTGGGAATGGCTCTTGGCATTGGAACCCCTTTGTTTTGCCTTGAGCTGCAATCTCACGCCAAAATTGTGTAAACAATTCCAGAGCCAGGCGCGCTGGGCTGGCAGGCACAGGCTGCTCTCCTCCCTGGGCACAGAGCCAGCAGCAGGAGTGTCAGGGCTGGGGACGGGTTCAGGTGGACGAGGCTGGAGCCCCTCGTGGCCCCGCTGGCTCTGGGGGCAGCAGGAGGGCACGGCCCCCTCTCCCCTCTCCTGCTGTCTGTGCTCCCGTGGCTACAGAAGGCTGCAGAAGATGCCCGAATGTGCACTCACGTTCTCCTTTTTACCATTTTATCCACGTGTCCACCCACTTTTACATTAAACTTTCATTATTCTATATTCTATATTCTATATTCTTCTATAATCTATACTATTCTGTATTCTATATTCTTCTATATTCCATGTTATCCTATACTCTATATTTACCTTATTTTCCTATCAATTCTATCTTTTATCAATCTTCCAACCCTCCAACAACCCCCCCGCTGAACCCCAGCCCTCTCCCGCTTGCTTCCTAGCAGATTTTTATGCCTTTTACTTGGTTATTTTCCCCATCTCAAACCTTCCCATTTTTCTTCCCTTCGCTCTCCCCGTGCCTGTGTGTGGGGGGAGTTGTGTGAGGCTCATGTGGAAACAAACGCCACGAGCAGGGTTGTGGTCATTGTCTGTTCCATTGCTCCTCGTATTTACCTCATCCCACAATTCCCAGCTTGATCCGACAATGAAAGTTAATGCCCTGATATATATTTCTATATTTCGATATTTCTGTATTTCTATATTTCTATATTTCTATAGTTCTGTAGTTCTGTATGTCTATATTTCTGTATTTCTATATTTCTACAGTTCTATAGTTCTATATTTCTATATTTCTGTAGTTCTGTATTTCTATATTTCTGTAGTTCTATATTTCTATATTTTTATATATATATGCACATCTGTGTATTTTCTCTTTTATTCTTTGATGAGAACTGTGGAAATTTTCAAAGACTGGAGAGGAGAAGTGCCTGGCTGGGATCTTTCTGCTGGCTGCACCCTTAGCTTTAAGTGCCTGCTGATGGCTCCGGGCATTCGGCTCCATCGTCCCATGCACAGCCAGAAACGCCTTTCCAGGGGAGTCCTGGGGGATAATGATCCCTCATCCTTGCCGCTCCCACGGGAAGCAGCCACGCTGGGGGCAGGGGGATGCTCTGGGAGAGCTCCCGGAGCCTTCTCTGCCATCTCAGGAGATCAGATTTTTGCCCAGCCCGGTCCCTTCCTGATGTCTGGAACCTCTGACCTTCCCCTCCTCGCGTCCCAGCTCGCTCTGGCCCGCGCTGTCTCCCCAGACTGGGTCTCTCCTGCGTTAAAGACACACAGAAAGGATTGTCCCGAGTCGTGTCACCCCTCGAGGGCCAGCTTGTCACAACATCTCAGTGTCTCTGTTGGTCTAAAGAGCTTTGACGGAGAATCCCATAAAATCCTAAAAGGGTTTGGGCTGGAACAACCTTAAAATCCATCCCATTCCACCCCTGCCGTGGGCAGGGACACCTTCCACTATCCCAGGCTGCTCCCAGCCCTGTCCAGCCTGGCCTTTTTTAATCAGTTTCCTCACTTTGGCCGTGGTTAAACCTTCCAGGGGACTCCACTGCCACAGACACATTCCCGATGCACAGGATTTGGGCACCATTTGTTTCCGTGTTCTCGTTTTGTTTCAAAGACGTCAAAGTGCTTTGATAAGTCAAGAGCAGCTCATTGCAACTTTCGGGGTTTGTTTTCGTTTCCTTTTCAACTTCCCTTCTCCAGGATCCCTTTGTTGTTGGAGACACGTGGGATTTCAGACGAGAAGCCTCTGTGAGAGGCTCAGTGAGAAGGGTTTGACTTCAGCAAGCCAAAATGACTCAGCAGGGGTGGAGTGAGCAGCTCCAACAACTTCCACAGAACAGGGTCAGGATTTTCCTTACTTTGGAACCTTCCAGTTTGAGTTGTTATTGTGCATATGGTCTTATTTCTCTTATTTCGAGGTCTGATGGCCAGAGGAAAAGATTAGGGCAGAAACAGCAGAGTCTCCCCATGGATCTCAGATCTGAAACCCCAGGTGTTCCTACAGAATTCACCCAGTGCTGTGGTGATTGTAACAGATTCCCACAGATCCCCTTACAGCACATTTTGTGTACCTCTACTGTTTATTTGGTGGAGTTGTTCTCATGCAGTTATGCCTCCCCCTTCCCCTTGGAGGGCAGGGTAAAGCTCAGGTCAGGCTGTTCTGGGAACAATGAAGACCTCATTAAGCCTGGCAGGGAACAGCAGGAGCTCCCTGGTGTGGAGCTGGATTTCCCTGGAATTGTCACCAGCCCATGGAGGGACAGCATCAGAAGGGCTCTGTTTAAATTATGGATGGCACTTCCTGATAATTCTGCACCCTAAGGAATACCAGGTTCAGGAAGGGGGAGGCTGGGAGGATTTGGGGAGGGAGGATTTACTGATGGGCAAGTCCAGCTGCTTTGGGGTTGGGTTTTTGTTTTTCTCCCCAGCAGCAGCTTTGGCCTGGGGGCAGACGTAGGAACCAGGATTACAGAGAGCAACCCAAATCCAGCTCCCCCTGCCCATTCCCACGGCTGGATCTGGGTGCAAACAAGTTTTGCTTTGGGCTGGGTGGGCGTTCCACAGCTTCAGGAAAAGCAGAAGCAGAATCTGAGGAGGGTTTCATCCAATTTTTTTTTTTTTGCACCACACATGGTGCACTGAAAATCCCGAATTTAATGTGGCTTGTGGGGATCTGGAAATGAGATGTTTTGTTTTGCTCCCTCATCTTCTGATGGCAGATTAGGGAAATGTGGGGCAATTTCTGAAAGGAAACTGGAAGAAGCGAAGCTCTGAGAATGCTGGATTCCCAAATGCTCTGGAATATTTTAAAGTGGGAGACTCAGGGACATCAATATGGATTGACCAAACATTTTGGTGTGAGGAAATCTGCAGCTTTGGCACAAGAACAGCCCAAACACAGGAGTGGGAGAGAATTCCCTGGGGCCTGGTCTGGCTTACTCCCACTGGGAGGCGTTTCCAAACTCAACCACCTCAGGGAGAGCTCCAACAATCAGAACTGAGAGTTCTGCCCTCCATTCATTGTCTGCAGGGACCCCCTGGGAGCAGCAGCATCGCCAGCAGTGCCAAAGGCAGGAGAAAATGGGGTCCCACCAAGGATGTGGGGTCAGTTCTCAGCTGAGATGGACCCACCCTGTCCCCTGAGCACAGGCAAGCCCCAACTCCACCAGGCCCAGCCGAGTTTCCACCACCTGGCAAAATAATTTCGGGCAATACTTGGGTTTTTTCCCCCCACTACAAACCTGTAGGTTGGGAGTGACGAAACAGGCTCTGAAACTTCCCCTGGAAGGAGCTGGAAAAGTAATGGAACAGAAAATAAAAAGAGGCTGAAAAGAAAAAAGCAATCTGCCATTAATTTTTTTCAACTTTTTGCTTGACTGGAAAAATTGAAAAATTTTCAATTCAGGTTAACTCAAAACGTATTTTTTCTTCCATTTGGCCATCGAACCAAAAAAAATGTTGTCTCTTAGCTCTTACTGGCACCTTTTTTTTCGTGCAGGTGCTGTGGTTCATTGCCCCCATTTTCGGGAGGCAGCTCCAGCTCTCTAATTGTGCCGGGGAGGCCGTGGAGCAGAAGCTCCATGTGATGATTAGAGGTTATTTTGTTTTAGTGGTGGAGAGGGGAATAATCGCTGGCCCACACTGTCATTTGTGTCTCCTCTCCACAGCCAGAGCCACCCAGGACTCACATTTAGTGTCGTTACCCAGGGATCCCAAAGTGAGAGCTCATTTCATGGAAAAAACGTTGTTCTGTCAGTAAATGCCACTTTTGATGAGTGAGATGTTGCTCAGGAACGTGTTGGCTTCAATCATGTTTTATTTGAGAAAAAAAAAAAAAAAAGCCACAGAGTGGAACTGTTTTGATTTTCCTTTTGAAGTGATTTTTCATTTCAGCTTTTTTTTTTTTCCCCCCATTGGTATTGAAATTCTATTCAGTTTTTAAAAGTAGAACAGGTGGGAGACATTTCAGTCATTAAACCCAAGAGGTTTAAGTGATCCCCAAAGCTTTTACATCTGCTCAGAATTTCACAGGGGGGAAAAAATCCCAGCCCAGAATGGGAGAAAATGAATGAGAAATTGTGAAATCTCTCGGGAGAATTATAAAATCATGGATTGGGTTGGAAGGGACCTTAAGGGTCATCCAGTGCCTCCCCCCCACCTTGGGCAGGGACAGCTTCACCCAGACCAGGGTGAAGAATGGGCAAAATAATTCCTACAAAGGCTTAAAATTCCCAGCGAGGAGGAAAGTCCTGATCCAAACTTGATATAGGATCGGTATAGGGGATTCTTTAGTTTATATAAAGTATTTTGGGAGCTGCTCATTTCCCACGTGGATCTGGGGCTCTGGTGCCATCCAGGATAAATGAGAGACTTCCAGCAGCTCAGGCATCCCCATCCTGGGGTGCATCAGAGCTTTGGGGCTCCCACAAACACCTCACATTTCATCCTGTGCCCCCTAAACGGGGCTGTTTGTGGGGTCCCCAGTGCCTGAGCCAGAGGGGAGCTCAGCACAGCACCCCTGGACTGGGGCACAGCACCCTCACATCCCCTGGGATCAGCCTGAGGAGCAGAGCCTGGAGGAGGGGAACGGGATGGGGGCGATTCCTTCACCTTTTAGCAGGGACAGGAGCCGGGAACGGCCGGAGCTGGGCCAGGGCAGGCTCAGGCTGGAGATCAGGGAAAGGTTCTTCCCCCAGAGGGTGCTGGGCACTGCCCAGGCTCCCCAGGGAATGGGCACGGCCCCGAGGCTGCCAGAGCTCCAGGAGCGTTTGGGCAGCGCTGCCAGGGGTGCCCAGGGTGGGATTGTTGGGGTGTCTGTGCAGGGCCTGGGTTGGATCAGTGATCCTGTGGGTCCTTCCAGCTCAGGATATTCAGGGATTCTGGGGTTTTTCTTCCTTTCCCCCTGCTCAGACCTTGTGCTCTGCTTCATCCTGAAGCCACCCAAAACCTCTCCTGCACCTCCTAAAGCAGCACCAGCTCCACCCCAAATCTCCCCAGGCCCCTCTGGCTCCCAGCTCTGCCTCTCCCACAGTGCCCCAGCACTTCCCTGGATACTGAACACCCCAATCCTCCCCAGCTCGGCTCCCTGCCCTTCCCCTCGCCTCCAGGGCTTTGACAGCCGCTCCCTCCCCACCTTTTGTCACAACAGGGCTCTGTTGGGACCCAATCAGCCCAGACTGACATGTGATTGACGTGTGATTGACAGCAGCCGGGGTCACAGACAGGAGCAACCAAGGGAGACCCCGGCCCGTGTCCCTGACATGTTGGGAACAACCGGCTGGGAGAGCTCCTGGGGATTTCGGGTTCCATCTGCAGCCTCGGATCCCAGCCCGGTGACCCCGGGAGGTTTTGCCTCTCGGGCAGAGTTCAGTGCCACGTTCTCAGATGGTTCCAGAGCTCCCTGCCCTGGGCGTTCCTTGCTGTTGATCTCAAATTTGTCAAGCACTTGTGATGCCTCAGGTTCTGGCTTTTATGTTTTTAAATCCTGCCCTGCCTGGGGTGGGACTCTGGAGTTCCTTGGAGCCCGTTGGCTGCTGCTCCCTTGTGCCAGACAGACACAACAAAGCCTCTCCCAGCTCCTTGTTCAAGGACACTCAGGCTGTCCCAGGCCCAAAAGGTGCAAACTGGGGCCTCTGGAGAGGGGGAGAAACGGAAGAAATTCCATCAGCAGCTCAAGTTTGAATTGGTGAATTGATGCTGATCTGCAAATGAACCAAAGCTATCAAAGTGTGAGGAACTCGTGACTCGGGGTCCAGCTTGGGGCCCAGCCTGGATGTGGCCTTTGGCTCCCCAGGGTGCACCTTTGAAGGCCTTTCAGATAAACATCCCCCTTTATTCCCTCACTCCTGCCTGGGCTCTGTTTCTGGGTAGCCCCCCAAGGCATCACTTGGAGCAAGGTGTGGGAGGGGGCAGAGCAGAGCAGCTGAGGGTTCTCTGCTCACACCAGCTCCCGTTCCCTCCTCTCCTCAGGTGGGCTCAATTTTCCGAGGCATTCTGCTCCTGCCGGGGGGGGGACACAGAAATCTGTGCAAACACTGCTGGATACAAAGCAGAGCTCCTCCCGTGGTGGAGGGAACGAAGACATTGGGAAGCTCAGTTTTCTCCTTCCTCCTTCAGAAAGGGAATTTGGAGACAGACAGGAATAATTACCCATTCCATCTTAGTTACCGGGAGTGGAATTTGTTCTTTTGATCCAGGGCACATTAAAGCCATTCAAACAATTCCTTGAAAATTATATGGCTGAGCTGAACCTGAGCAAGTTCCAGCCAGTGACCACAGCAAAACCTGGGGAGAAAAGTCTTTTTTCTGCTGTGGCACCGCCAGGTGACAGCTCCAAATGGGCCTGTTTTGGGAAAGAACTGACATTTTTCATCCCAAAATAGCCCCGTTGAGACGTGTTAGGGGAAGAATTCCTTCAGCCAAAGGGCAGCTCTGAAAAGCCCTCACTGCCAGCCTCCCTGCGGGGTTTAACCCCAGCCAGCAGCTCAGTCCCATCCAGCTGCTCCAGTGGGACGGGAGAGGCTCCAAAGGGTGAAGGGGGTGTCCCCAGGCTCTGTGCTGAGTTTGGGGCCACGGAGAGGCTCCAAAGGGTGAAGGGGGTGTCCCCAGGCTCTGTGCTGAGTTTGGGGCCACGGAGAGGCTCCAAAGGGTGAAGGGGGTGTCCCCAGGCTCTGTGCTGAGTTTGGGGCCACGGAGAGGCTCCAAAGGGTGAAGGGGGTGTCCCCAGGCTCTGTGCTGAGTTTGGGGCCACGGAGAGGCTCCAAAGGGTGAAGGGGGTGTCCCCAGGCTCTGTGCTGAGTTTGGGGCCACGGAGAGGCTCCAAAGGGTGAAGGGGGTGTCCCCAGGCTCTGTGCTGAGTTTGGGGCCACGGAGAGCCCCAGCAGGCCGGGGACTCCCCCCTACAGCCAGGGTGTGATGGACAGCACCAATCCCAGCCTGGCATCTCAATGGCTGCCCATGGAAAACGGGATCTGGGAGCTGCAGGAGAAACCCCGATCCCATCCCTCTGCCCTGCCAGTCCCAGGTGCTGCCCGGGAGCAGCCCGTGGGCACCTCCAGCTCCCTGCAGGCCCTGCTGTTCCTCCCCACCATCAGATCACTCTCCCCGATAATTGCAGGGAATTGTTTTGCCCCCTCAGGCTCAGGGGGCTTTGGGTTTCTTGTTGTTGTCAGTGCAGGATTTTTAACCGGTGGATGAAAGAAACCGAAGCTGTGCTGCCGAGTTCCAGAGCCAGGCAGGGCAAGGCAGTGCTGTGATTTCTGTGCCTCCAGCCCCACTCCCTGGGAGAGCTATTTGTGGAGATGCTTTCAAGCTCCAAATCAATGTGCAGTTACTGTTTACCATGAAAATGAACATTTCAGCCTCTTCCACTAAAAGGGAGAGAAATTTTCGAGTCACCTGCCATTTAAATGGCATCTCGCACACAGTCACTAATTTAATGCAAATCTGATACAGTTTCCTTGTATTTGTCATTTCGGAGCATTTTTGTGCTTGTAGTTTTTATGCAAATGCTGCTGCTCCAGTGCTAACTGGGGCTGTGCAGTGATCACTTCAATAGCAGCAATTACAGCTCGGGTGTCTGTGCTGCCTCTCTGGCACCCCGCTTTTATTGCCGGCAGAGGAGTGAGATCTCACTGTCAGCGTGGCAGTGGGGCTTTGTTTGCAGCGCCTTTCTGCTCTCCGAGCCCGATCAATATCAAGATCTCAGCAAATGTTCCAGGTGACGATAAACAGAACCCTGTGGATCCGGGGAAAAGCAACAAAACCTGAGGAGGGAAGAAAAGGACTTCAAGCCTTGCTCTGCTCTTGAGCAGGAAGGGCTTTTCCGACCCCCCTGGGGCCAGGCACAGCCCGCCCTGCCCAGCACCCCCGTCCTGGCTGTGGCCAGCTGGGAACACTGAGGGCCTCAGGGATTGATTGCTTGGCCAAGGAGAGAGTGGCTGAACCGGGGCAGTTTCCCAGGCCAGCCAGGGAGAAGAGAGGAGCCCGCCCGACTTTCGTGGCTCTCTGAGGTCCCTCCTGACCCCTCAGCCGGCACAGTTTGCTCAGCACCAACTGTGCCACTGCTCCTTCCTACAGAGTTCCGAAATACTTTCTCCCCGTGGCAGCAGAGCGATCCCAACCCCAGTTTGCACTGGTGCAACTGGAGACCAACCCAATTTGCTCAGCAAACGCTGCCAGCCCTGGGTCTTGCCCTGAGTCCTGCTCCCACCAGCAGCCACAGCCCCGCTCTCAAATCCCGCAGGCTGGCTCTGGGAAGGGACGGAGTGAACTCGGTGACAGCTCAGAATGAAACATGACACACAATCACTGCTGAGCAGAGATTAACGGGCAGCCTTGGGGGAAAAAAAATAATAGAGAACGTTTCATTTTGTCCTCAGTGCTCTTGACAGGAGAATTGTCTGCGAGTTACTCAAACCGCGGTGAAAGCTGAGCTGAGCGCTGCTGGCTGCAGCTCCTCCAGGATCCGGGAACGAGGATGACTCCCCAGCCCTTCTGCTTTGATAGAGATAAGGCTGAAATGCACTGCAGATTAGGAGGCGCTCGGGCTGCCGGGAGGTGACGGGGAACGCGGCAGAGGATGCGAGTGCGAAATGTAAACAGCAACACGGGGAGGAAATAATTGAAAAGAGTCTGCCAGGCAGAACGGGAGACAGGGAGAGGTCAGCGCCAGCCGCCGCCTTCTGCCGGGATCCTGGCAATGAAACCCCTGGCACGGGGGAGCCGCTGCGTGGTGGGAACAGCTCGGAGCAGAGCCGGGCACCTCCTGTACTTGGCACTGCCTGGACGGGCACGGGGGAGAGCGAACAAAGAGCTTCAACCGGCAAAACCTGGGGAGACCGAGGCGCGGGGCAGCGGGTGGTGCGCGGAGGGATTTTGGAGCAGCACTTTTTTGTTTTCCTGCTTTTTACGCCGAAGCCTCGTGTGTTTGTTTGTCCTACTCCTGGAAGGGCTGGAACAGGCTGGGGGATCACCCTGGGGGAACCATGGGGACCCCACAGCATGAGGGACAGCCACAGTTCCCACTGCAGGACAGCTCAGGGAGCAGAGCTGGGAGATGCTCGGGTTTGGGATTGAGGATGAGCCGCTCATCCAGGGCCACACGGCCCCAGAAACAGAAGGTTCTGGTCCTTCAGAGGAGCCGAGCCCTGCTCAGGGCACAGCAGCGCTGTCCAGCTCATTCCTCTCCAGGATCTTGCTCCCTGATCCAAGTCCAGGCCTTGTGGTGCCAAAAAAAGCCAGGAACCATCAAAGCCACGTGTGCGGATCAAGGATCTCCGAGCCCACCGAGGGGCTGCTGAGAGCCTGGGGAGAGGCAGAGACTCCTGATGGGAGCTGAGAGCTGCTGGGCCGGGCTTTGGGCTGATTTGCATGAAATGCAGATAAGCACCATCAACCCCTTTTAATACTGATGAGGCTCTCGAGCTGCTGGAGCAACTCAAGGCCTGCAGGAGAAGGAACAGGACGGCCCCGGGGACTGAGGGCCAGGGACCCCAGCTCTGAGGTTTCCACTGTTCCAGGCTGTGCTGACCCATCCAGGAGCCTCAAGAACGTCCCTCGTTTGTCACTTCCAGGTCAGCAGGCTCTGATCGCTCCCAGAGTGCTTTCCTCATAGACAGGATCCAAAATGTGCCTGCTGGAAATGGAGTCCTGGGATGGTTCGGGTTGGAAGGGACCTTAAAGCCCATCCAGTGCCACCCCTGCCTTGGGACACCTCCCACTGTCCCAGGGTGTTGCAGCCTGGCCTGGGACACTCCCAGGGATCCAGGGGCAGCCGCAGCCTTTCACTGAGTGTTCCCCACTCTGTCCTCTGCACAAGTTCAGGAATGTTTAGGAACGAGAGTCACCACCCAGCTCCGGGCTGCTGCGTTGCTGTGGCAGAGGCAGAAGGAAGGAGGGAAGGGAGGACGGATTTTTATGAGTACTGAGAGAGGCAGATTATTACAGCTTTACTGAATTATTGCATCACCAACAGGTTTAAAAGGGGCATCTTTCGAATACCTCCAAATTGTTCTTTCTGCTTTCTTGAAGAGGAGACAAAGGAAAAAACGAAATACAAATGAAATTCAATCAAATGAGTTCCTGGACTGCTTAATCTGGTATTTTACCCCCATTTAAAACCTCCCTCAGGAGACGAGGATGATTTAATAAGCCTGAAAGATGTTGCGGTGATGACTAAAACGCCTCGATGAAAGCACGACTTGGCTGGGGCTGCATTAGCCTGGGAAACTTGTTCCAGCTTCTTAAAAGGAGCCTTTTAATCCATTCTGGAGATGGAAAGGAAGGATCAGGCAGAAGACATCCATAAAGGGGGGAAAAAAAGCTCCATGCATTTAACACGGCTCTAATTGCAGTGTTAATTGCAGGTGAGACGGTTTCACTGGAGAATCCCGTGGGGAACTCACTGGAAGGCAGAAGCACCTGGAAGGCAGAAGCACCTTTAGTTCTGCGTGTCCAGAGCTGCAGCTCCGATGTCAGACACCTCGCAGCAGCGGCAAAACCAACCTCATCCTGCTCCGAGCAGAGCCCGGACAGGGAGGGCTCGAGGATGAACCACCCCCCTGGAGATGAAGATCTGGAGGTCAAGGAGCTTCCCAGCCCTTATTCCCTCCAGCCCCGCCAATCCCAGCCCCGCCAATCCCGCCCCAAATGCTCTCAGCTGTGATGGCTGAGCTCAAGCTGCTGTCCCTCAGCCCTGCCTGTCTTGCACAACACCCGGCTGCAGTTTGGGATTTATGGATGCATGGAGGGAGGCACAGGATCTTGATCCCACCCATCCCGCTCTCCTGTCAGCCCACTCCTGGTTGTGGCTCAGGGAAGCTGCTCTTTGCCTAAATCTGCCTGTGTGGGGCTCAGGGAATGCCCCGGAATCGTTCACACCCAATCTTGTCCCACTGAGGGTGGGCACAAACCTCTCTGCACACGCGGTCAGTTCCTGACCCTGCAATGAAAACACGGGAGCTGTTTTCAGCAGCTGCATGGCAGAGCCGGCTTGCCAGGTGTTGGACTGTGTCTGTCACCTTGTGACTGCAAAGAATCACTGTCGATGTGCTTTTGTTTCACCCCAAAAACACCAGAGGAGCTTCCCCCCTCCGGATCCCGCCGCTCAGAAGTAACTCTCGCTCTCGGAACTGATTTCCTGCTTATTCTGCGGCTCGGCAGCGTTCTCAAGAAAAGCCTCCCCGCAATTCTCCTGTCACAGGTGCGGGGACAAAGGCAGAGATTTGGTGTTCAGAGCAGAAAGGCGCAGGGAGAGGGTGAGGGAATGACTTCGGGCCTTGGCTCTGGAGTCCGGGAGAGCTCAGCCCTGCACAGCTGAAATCTGTTATTTATCTCGGTGGCTAAATGGGGGTTTAGCCAAAGAGACCTTCTTCTCCCTTAACTTTTGCAAGTTTTAGTGAAACCTGTGACACTCCACACGCATCCACACTTGCAGACCTTTTTGATTTATTAGTGAAATGTTTTCACTGAAGATTTTGACTGAAAAAATAGAAAAGCTGTGCCATGATTAAAATTTCCATGAAAAAAAAAAAAAAAAGTCAGTGTCTGTTTAAACATCTTATTTTTGAAAAACAGAGTCATCAGTAAATCCGGCAGCAATAGCAGCAGCCAGCTGCTAAAGGGTTTGGATTTATAAATCCACTTACAAGAAATATTTCAATTTCTAGTCAACTTTCGCAAGACACAACCCCACAACAAAAGCAAAGCCAGACATGCCATGAAAAAATCAATGCCTGTTTCAGGCTCCCAGCTTTGATGAGCTCCACCGAGGTGAAATGCAAACCCATGCCTGGAACGGTGAGCGGCGAGAGCCCTTTTTGTGCAGCAAATGCAAAATCCTTCAGCTGCTGAGAGGAGCTGGTTCGGATTGCACGGACACGGCTTGGCACAGCAGCAACGTGTGAGACCTGAGGGGACAGGGAGGGATAGACCTGGGGAGGTTTAGTGCCCCCAGCACTGAGGGGCTGCAGGGGACGATTTAAGCAGCACTGATCCCGTGTGGATGGAGATGGAGCGGGTTCTGTCACAGGATTTATTCTCCCGGTGCTTTATTTCGCTCTGTGGAATATCCGTGAATGACGCTGGATCACAGAGCAGCAGAGGGGCTGGGGCTGGGGGTGAATCCCACACATTGCTCAGAGCCCCTGCCACAGAAACCCGAGCTCGGCTTCGTTTCACCCCAGGAACACACCATGAAAGGCAAAACCCTTCTCAGGGAGTGCAAACCCTTCTCAGGGAGTGCAGAACCCTCCTCAGGGAATGCAGAACCCTTCTCAGAGACTGCAAACCCTTCTCAGGGAGTGCAGAACCCTTCTCAGGGAGTGCAAACCCTTCTCAGCCTGGGCTGGGGCTCGTTTCGAGTCAAGGCTTGGTGGTGGTTGATGCTGCTTTGAGGGGCTGATTGTGGGGAGGGCAGGGGAGGCTCCCCCCGGCTGGGCTGACAGAACCAGGGGGTTCCTTGGTGGCTTTGTCCTCGGGATGCTCAGGGTTTGTCCCTCCTCTTCCCCCTCCAGCTCAGGTTTAAGACGACCTCGGAGCGGTGCAGCCCCAGCCCTGCTCTGTCCCCTCTCTGCCCCTGTCCCCCCGCTGGGTTAAGGACAGGAGCAAAGCCAGGGCTGTGCTCCCCCTCTGCTGGCTGGACCTTGTGAGTCCCGCCTGATGCAATTTAGACCCTCAAACCCTTAACTCTCATTTAATTTCATCGGAAACTTTGAGTATCTGTGACCTGGGTGAGCACCTGGGGACCTGTCTGTGGTTTGATGCAGGAAATGGGTAAGATTGGGATGCTGCTGAGATTCTCACAAGCGTCACCTCATGATGCCCCCAGCCCCACAGGGCTCTCAGAGGTGAGAGCCTTTGGTCTGCACAGCTCCTGCCTCACCTCAGAGAGAGATTCCCGATTTCTGCCTAATTTAGGGGCCAGCGGGAGGGACACGGAGCAGCACTTCCCCGTCCAATTCCGAATTAGAAACCCCTCGGAAATCCCCGTCTGCCTGAAGGCGGAGTTATCCCCAGCAGCAGCCTGAGCTTGGTGAACAGAAACGATCAGAGCTTTGGAAAGGCTCAGTCCACCTGTACAAAACGGCGATTGCAGAATTTCCTGTGGGGACGAGGATTCCTTCCAGAAAGTGACCCTGGGACACCTCTAGAGGCGGCAGGAGCTGCCCCGGGCAGTGAGAGCCCAGCCTGGGGACAGAGCTGGCTCCGTGCCCTGCCCCAGCCTCTCACAGGGGCAGAACTGGGCGAGGTCCTGCAAGGGGAGCCTGAGCTCTGCCAGGACGGGCTCGGGGCTCGAACACAGCCACAGCCCCGGGATTTATTGTCCAGGGAAGAATCCCTTCCCTCCCTCGGGCCGGTCACTCCTCAGGGCTGGCTGGAAGCTCGCTTCTGTTGTTCCCTCTCCATTTCCAGAGTCCTCCCAGGCCAAGTCCAAGGGAAGGTCTCTGGACAAAAGGCAGCCGAGCCCCCCCTGCTGCCAGGACCTCCCTGCCGGGGAGGGAGCTCCGGGGACAGTCGGAGCCCTGACACCGGGCCCCGAGCACGAGACACGGACCAGAAGCCAGGCAAGGAATTATTGCTCCTGCTTCTGTTCCCTTGTGCTTTATGCTAAAAGACTGGAGTGATCAATGCCGTGTTAATAAATTTCATTTGGCTCATTTAACAGATGACTTGGTGGAGGAGTGAGTTTGGCTACGGCCAGTAATGAATTAATAACTATGCAAGGAGCGCATTCCCTCACAGAAATACTTCATCCTGGCGTAATTCTTCATTCCAGGGGAAACACGGATGCTCTGCAGGACCGCGCTGCCTCTCAGGTGTGACCCGGATTTGGGGACAGGCGTGAAATGTTCCCGTAGGGTTAAAGGAGTTGCTTCCCACCCGCCCGAGTGCTCCCATCGTTTCCTCACTACTGGCACCGACTTCCCGGTGCTTTGCGGAGCGTGGGCCTGACACAGAGCTGGAAATGAAGTTTGTCAGCTTTGCTCAGCTGCATCCCGGAGTCAGTGCCCGGCCGGGGTGGCGTTTGCAGTGCAGCTTTTCCAGCTGCTGGCCCCAAACTCCTCCAAAAACCCCTGTGGACGATGCAGCAAATGGAGCACGGCCTGGACGTTCCTTGCAGGTCCCTTCCAACTCCGGATATTCCGTGATTCACCCACTTGAAACCCCTCCGTTTGCTCGGGGTGAGAACGTTTCTGTAGCACTCGAGCTGCGCTTTCCCGCGCAGCCCCAGCCTGTCCTGCTCGCGCTGGCAGTGACTGATGAGGACAATTCCTCCCCGCTTGCCCCGGAACAGCCTCTTCTGCAGCTGCAAACAGCTCTGCTGCCTCCACAGAGCCGCCTCCCCTCCAGCCTGGCCTGCCTGGCTCTCCCAGGCCCAGTTCCCCAAACCTTTCCAGCCTGTCTGTGGCTCCCGTGCCAGCACGTGCTGCGGGAGGTTCGTGGGGTGCCTCAGGCTGATGGAGCTCCTGACCGGGCTGGGCTGGGGCTCACCTGGGCTCTCTCTGGGCAGCTCTGGGAGCTGCAGGGACCCCATGGATGGTGCCCCCGAAGGGAACAATCCCTTCCCAGTCTCCCATCCATCCCTGCCCACTGAGGGGACAGGAATGTTCCACAGACTGAGATTCCTCCTTTCAAAACACCGACCTTCCAAATTCCCATCGCTTTGACACAAAGGGAGAAAACTCTGAGCTTTCAGCCTCCCCTTCGCCCAAAACACACCTTTTTTTTTGGCTGGGATCGAAGCGATTTTTGTTCCCGTTGTGGCTGCTGAGCCAAAGCAGTGCCTTTCTCTCAGTGCTGCAGCTAATTTAGAATTGCTGCATAAATTGTCACTTAGCTCGGTGCCCAATATCTGACTGCAGCTCAGCTCATATTAAAAATTAGACAGGTGCTAAATGCAGCTTTAATGTTTGCACTTACAGGATGATCCTTCTCCCACTTCTCCTCTGATCCCTCCCTTTGCTGTGCCAGAGGGAGGAAAGGATTCCCACAGAGCCTGGTTCAGAACTGCAGCTGGGGAAAAGCCACCCTTCGCCTTGCAGCTCCTGCCCAGCCCGGGGTCTGCTGGGGTGGGAACACCCCTCACCCCTCATCCCACATCCCTCATCCCAAATCCTTCATCCCTCATCCCTCATCCCACATCCCTCATCCCAAATCCTTCATCCCTCATCCCACATCCCTCATCCCACATCCCTCATCCCACATCCCTCATCCCACATCCCTCATCCCACATCCCTCACCCCTCATTCCTCATCCCACATCCCTCATCCCAAATCCTTCATCCCTCATCCCACATCCCTCATCCCACATCCCTCACCCCTCATGCCTCATCCCACATCCCTCATCCCAAATCCTTCATCCCTCATTCCTCATCCCTCATCCCAAACCCCAAATCCTGCATCCCTCATCCCAAATCCCTCACCCCTCATTCCTCATCTCTCATCCCTCATCCCAAACCCCAAATCCCACATCCCTCATCCCACAGGCTGGAGCTGCTGCTATTGCAGTGGGGATTTCCATGAAGCTGGGAAGGGAGCTGGGAAGGGGCTGGAGCCCCAGGAGTGGCTGAGAGGGCTGAGAAAGGGGCTCAGTCTGGAGAAAAGGAGGCTCAGGGGGGATGTGATAATTAATTTGCATAGGAAGTGAGAAACTTCTCTCCAGGGAGAGGAAAACCAACCTATAGAAAGGTCAGGGGCAAACTGACACCGATTTCCACACCAAGCGTGTCATTCACCAACAAAACCTCCGTGAGCTTTCGCAGGCCCTCTGACATTTCTGGCTCCTTTTGACCACAGGTGCTCCCTTCCCCTTAAGGGAAGATCTCATTTGCCATCAATATTCTCCTTTCAGCAGCACAGAGGAAGCCCCTGTTCCCACTCTGGGACATTCTGTTGACCACTTCGCACCTGAGGCTGACGTGAAGCCCAGGAGATGGGGGCTGGGACGGAGCATCATCCCTTTGGAGAGAGCCCCTCTGGAGGGCAGGGTGTGTTCGCCCAGGCACAGCTCTCTGTGCTCTGTCCCAGTGCTCCGTGCTCCTGAAAGGCTCCTGCCCGGGGACAGTTAACGAGACAGATTAATTCCTGTGGCTCCGAGCAGCACGGCCGGGCTGTCGCTGCTGGGGAGAGAGCTTTGATTGTATTATTCCCCATTGTCAACACAGGCACTTTATAAAAGATTTATGGCTCATAAAATCTTTTAGTAGTAGAGGGTCCTTGAGTTTCAATCCTGAACCTTTGGCCCTTGCTCAAATCACCGGCAGATGCGACATTAATAAAAGCAGCAGCACGTGGGTGCTGAAGAGGCACCTGGCTGGGCCCCGGAGAGGCAGTGAGACACAGCTCAGGGATCTCTGCAGTCTGCTTGGGCCTGATGGAATCGTTCTTTCCGTGACCGAACGACTCTTTCCAGACGTGACCGAGCACGCCTCACACCCGCCGAGCCATTCCCGGAAAATGCAGGAGTTTGGGGTTGGTTGATGCTGCTCACTGGAACATTTCCACCTGAAAAGCTGGGGTGAATCCACAAACGGGGAGTGACGGGGACAGAGCTGAGCCACGGCTGGGGAATCAAGCGGGTGCAAAGTAAAGGAGAGACGAAGCTTGGGGAAAGCTTTACAGAGGATCTGCTTTCAGCCTGAGCTGCAGGATGGGCTGCCAGGATGCACCAGGGATCTGTCAAACCCTCCCTTAAACTCCGCCCAGAGAGCCCAAACCAGAGGCTCTGGCTACAATTTCATCTCATTTTGGGCTCTCTGCAGATCTGTCCTCCCCTCCTGCGCTGGCACTGAGCTGAGGCAGCAGCAAAGCAGGGACAGAGCTCCTTCACTGCCCAGGCTGGAACTGCAGCCCCTCCCCTGCATCCCGAGCATCCCCCGCGTGCCGGGAGGGATGGGAAGCAGCAGGGCTGGGCACCTGCAGCAGGCACAGCCCCAGCTCTGGACAGGAGCAACGGGGCTGGGAAGGGGCTGGAGAATTCCTGAGGGAGCTGGGAAGGGGGCTCAGCCTGGAGAAAAGGAGGCTCAGGGGGGCCCTTCTGGGTCTGCACAACTCCCTGACAGGAGGGGGCAGCCGGGGGGGGGTCGGGCTCTGTTCCCAGGGAACAGGGACAGGAGAGGAAACGGCCTCAGGCTGGGCCACGGGAGGCTCAGGTTGGCTTTTAAGGAAAATTTCTTCATGGAAAGGGCTGTCCAGCCCTGGCACAGCTGCCCAGGGCAGGGGTGGAGTCCCCATCCCTGGAGGGATTTAAAGCCCTGTGGATGTGGCACTTGGGGACGTGGTCAGTGCTGGCCTGGGCAGCGCTGGGTTGAAGGCTGGACTCTGACCTCAGAGGGCTTTTCCAGCCTGACCAGTTCTGTGACCCCATAAACCACAGGCTGTGTGAGCTCTGCTCTCCCCCTGCCCTGGGGTTCTCAGGGTGATGCTGCCCAGCAGCACTGCCTGGACAGAGCTGTCCCAGCCCAGCCACGGCTCCAAACCCTCCCAAAACAGCTCAGCCGTGGTGTCTGTGGGGCAGGGAAGGGAACAGGGCAGGGCTGGGGAGTGACGGGGGCACGTGAGGCAGGTTCAGATGAGAGGCGCCCGTATGAACCCAGTGCCCTGCAAGCGAGTTCTGCTGCTAATTAAATCCTTTCTCCTGATTATTTATGGCCCTCTATTTCCTGGCTCACTGGTTTTAGGGGCCGTGTTGGTTTTGGTTTTCACCTGTCTGTCTGAGCGGGCAGAGTGTCGCTGATCACACCCAGAACAAGGGAAGCGGTGTCAGGATGATCCATTGCAGAGGGGTGCGGGCACAGGGCCTCTGGCTCTGGCTCTGGCACAGGAGAGACAGGGAGGGACGCTTGTTTGGAGCAGGGGAAGTGCCACCCCTGCCAGGGGCGTTTTGGGGAGCTCGGGGTTGGATCTGTGCAGATTCTGCTGCTGGGTGAGGGCTGGAGAGGAGACGAGTGAGGAGCTGCGCCAAGAGGTGTCTGTGAAAACACCAGAGCCAGGGATGGAGAGGAGAAATGGTGTTTGCTGCCCACGATGAGGGAGCTGTGGGATGTTAATTGCAATTAGCAGCCTTGCGAGGCAGCTCTTCACACGGGCAGCAGGGATGGGAGCTCCCACGGGTTGCTGGAAGGGCTGGAGGTCTGAGTGGTTTCAGAGCACACAGCCCTGAGGAGACCCAAGCCCGGAGTCACTCTGGGTTGGGGAACCCCACGGGCCCCTGTGGGGAGTTCAGGGACATCAGCAGGAGCTGCCTGGATTCTCCTCCTGCTGCTGCAGCTGCAGTCGGGCAGAGAAGGGCAGAGAAGAGCCTGAGCCAGGAGAGCTGCTCCAAGGCGCCCTGCACTGAGTGGCAGCTGAACACCAAACTGGGGCGGGCAGCAGAGCTAACCCAGCCCTGGGGCAGCTCATGGAGCTCCTGCAGGGCCCCTGCTGAGGCTGCTCCTCACCCCGAGAGCGACCTCGAAACCCTGGACACCACCCAAACGCCCGAGGGAGCAGAGCTCAGCCTGCAAACACATCAGCTCCTGCAGGAGAGGCAGAGTTGGCTTTGTGCCTCCCCAGACTGTGGGCTTGAAGGATTCAGATCCATTTTCCAGGGTGATTGACCCTTCCCTGCTGTATTTACGGGGCCCTTCAGCATCAGTAACTCAACGCCAACATCTCCAGCCGTGGCTCCGTGGCTGGGGCTGTGTCAGGCTGTGCCTGGGGCTGCCGTGGGGTCCCCAAGGAGCCAGCAGGAGCCTGGCAGCGATGGGAGGCCGAGGCTCAGAGGCCGCGTCCGTCATTCCAGCACTGAGGCAGAAACGCCGGGAAAACGGGGCAGGAACAGCTCCGGGCTGAGCCAGCACGTGGATGGTGCCAGGGGTGGCTGCTGCCACTCCAAGGGCGGGTGACAGGGATGTGGTGGGAATTGCACTCTGAAATCAGGAGGATCTGGAGCCTCAACTGCTGTGGGAAGATCACAGAATCGCTGAGGCTGGAAAAGACTCCTAAAGATCGGCAAGTCCAGCCTTGGAATCCCACCATGGAGTGCCACACGAGCTCGGCTTTGGACACTCTCCCAGTGAAGGAATCTTCCCTGGCATCCAGCCTGAGCCTCCCCTGGCTGATGCCGGGTTCCAGCTCAAGCTGAACCCCTGGCCAGGTTTGAGGCCACCCCAGTGCTGCCCGCAGGTTTTTGGCCAAAGCTGGTGCTCCAGCTGTGAAGTGGCAGCAGGGCTCTGGCTGACCCTGCTGGGGGTACCCGAGGGCACCAAAGCTGCCAAACCAAACCTGCCCCAGGCCCTCTAAGGCCAGACAGGGATAAAAACCCCGCGATTCTCTGTGGCTGCAAAGGGACGTTTTCATTGCTGTTCCAGAGAATTCGCCCCAGTGTTGATTCACCCACTGCTCTGTCAGCTTGCACCTGACCTTTGAATTTACTGTATTGGCTCGAAAAGAAAACAAGTTCCTTCCCTGTCTCCCCCAATTGCTTTGTGCTTAAAGGAAATAGACTTTTGTTTCAATAATCATAAACGCAGAAGGTTCCCCAGAGGACTGTTCGAGACTCCGAGCTAGTTAAAAAGAACATTTGCATGAATTAAAGAGCAACAACGAGTCACCACTGATCTAAGCCGCTCTCTGGTGCTTAACTCGTGTCTGGAGGAGGGGAGAAGCGAGACAGGCCTGGAGGGGGTGGG
>VZTE01005041.1:296041-308223 GCA_013397775.1 Eulacestoma nigropectus | reverse complement strand
ATGGGATGGGATGGGATGGGATGGGATGGATGGGGATGTTTGCTCTGCTCCCAGAGCAGTTCCCCAGCAGCAGCCGGGCACAGCCCCTGCCCCTCGCAGGTCGCTCCGTGCTGTGCCAAGGACAGCGAGGCCCCTGCAATGCTCACTGCCCTTGTCTCTCACGGACAGCTCCGGGATCGAGCAGGGAACAGAGGGACTTCGCTCGGAGCTGCTGCGGCACGCGGGGATGGAGGAGTCGGGCTGGAGCTGCAGGGCCAGGCTGCGCCAGCTTTCCAGGGGGCTTCTCCTTGGTCCTCGCACTGCAGACCCTGGATGAACCCTGGATGGAACCCCCGGGCTGCTGAAGTGTGGCTGAAGTGCACGGCAGGAATGAACCCCCAAGTGTGCAAATGCAGAGCTCTGAAAGCCCCAGCTCCGCTGCGGGGCACACGGAACACACCCTGCTCCCGCCTGGCTCTTACGGGGCTTCTTTTGTTCACATCGTTGTAGATGCTGTTATTTGTTAGTTGTTAATGTCTGAGCTGGGCCGGGGCAGGCTCAGGCTGAGAGCAGGGAAAGGTTCTTCCCCCAGAGGGTGCTGGGCACTGCCCAGGCTCCCCAGGGAATGGGCACGGCCCCGAGGCTGCCAGAGCTCCAGGAGCGTTTGGGCAGCGCTGCCAGGGGTGCCCAGGGTGGGGTTTGGGGTGTCTGGGCAGGGCCAGGGGCTGGACTGGATGATCCCTGTGGGAAGATGAGGATAAACCCCTCCTGAAACCCCCGGAGCTCTGTTTATAAACCTGACACACAAAATGGGTGTGAAACCACGGCCCCTGCAGCTCCTGCTGGGACTGCCCATCCCGGTGTTCCACTGCTGCTCCAGACCCGGGCCTCTGGTAAAATCATCGTGTCTGGGGAAGCCGACATCCCCTGAAACAGCCCCAAGAGCCCCTTGGACAGGGACTCCAATTTAAAGCCTTTTCTTTTGTGAGCAAAGCTCTTGCTGAAGGCAGCCCCAGTGCTGCGAGACACAGACGTGACAGGGAGATTGGGCAGGGATGAGGCAGAGTTCAGGAGCTCCAGGAGATCAGATCCCAAACACCCCAAACACCCCAAACACCCCAAACACCCAGGTGCTGTGTGGCTCAGCTGTGCCTGGGTTTAAAGCCTCGTGTGGGAATGAAACTCGGCTAAAAGTTGTGTTCGAGTCTGTGAGGCCAGGCTGGGTCTGATCCATTATTCAAAGCCCAGAGTCTGTTAATCTGCACAAAAACAAAGTCAGGTAAAGGGCAGGGCTGGGGGCAGAGCAGGGAAAGCCCAGCAGCAGGGCAGGGGCAGTGCTGGGGCACGGCTGGATCAGGAACTGGGCGTGAGGCCACCAGAACTGTCTGGTACCAGCGAGGTCTCACTCACTGGGGGGAGCAGGATGGAGAAAATCTGGGCAGTGCCAGGAAGCTGAAGGGCCAGGCTGGGTTTAGTCCCCCCAGGGTTTTGCAGAAGGGAAAGGAAGGTCTTCACTTGAGATGGGGGAGTTTTTAAATTCCCTAATAGGGGGTGGGATCCTCCTCAGCACGGACCGATCAGCCCACGCTCCAATAAACAGCTCCAGGGCAGGAATAACAACTGCTGTCAACATCCCGGGATGAGCTGTCTGTGACCCACTGACCTGCCCCACATCCCAGCCCCGTGCCTGGCACGTCCCAGCCCGTGGATCCCGTGTTTTTCCCGGGATGGAGGAGGTGGCTGTGCTCGGGAAGCCAGCCCGGGAGAGGCGAGCAGCCACCCGAGCCCTTCCCTGGCAGCTCTGTCCTCCTGCCTTGCGGGCAGCGCTCCCCGGCAGAGTCGGAGGCAGAGTTTCATTCCAAGCCCGCAGCGCAAACGCTGCAGAAGCAGCTGAGCTCTGCTGCTGCTGCTGCCCTTCACAAGTAAATATTTATTTTCCCAGGCAGGCAGCGCTGCCTTTATCTGAGAGAGCAGCAGCGCTTCCCCAGGGGCAGGGCAGGGCAGGCCGAGGTTTCACGGGCTGGAGCTGGGATCTGGGGAGCTTTGAGCTCCAAGGAGCGGCTCCAGCAGCTCCCTGCTGGCATTCCCAGCACGGATCAATGCCCAGAGCCTGCCTGCAGCATCACTCCAGCCTGTCACCCCTGTACCCCCTCAGGAAGGAACGAGAGCGGCAAAACCTCTCCAGGTGGGAGCTGCGGTGCTGTTGGAGCGGTGCTGGGTCACAGGGACGCCCCTCTGGTCACTGCTGGCCCTGCCAGGAGCTGAGCAGGGCTTTTCCTCTGCTGGAACGGCATCGGCCAGGGCTCTGAGGCCGTGTCAGATCCTCCATCCCCTCCTTCCCTGCGTCACCAGCACCATCTGCCACCCGTCCCGAGCCACAGCGGGGTCACAGCAGTGGCATCTCCTGATTGCCGCCAGAGCGGGGTCTCCCTTCGGGTGTTTCACACCAAAGCGGGGTCTCCTCCCGGGTGTTTCACACCAAAGCGGGGTCTCCCCTCGGATGTTTCACACCAAAGCGGGGTCTCCTCCCGGGTGTTTCACACCAAAGCGGGGTCTCCCCTCGGATGTTTCACACCAAAGCGGGGTCTCCTCTCAGATGTTTCACACCAAAGCGGGGTCTCCTCCCGGGTGTGTCACACCAAAGCGGGGTCTCCCCTCGGGTGTTTCACACCAAAGCGGGGTCTCAGATGTTTCACACCAAAGCGGGGTCTCCTCTCAGGCCGCACTCCCTCAGCATGGCAGGAGGCAGAGCCCTTTCAGGTTCAGGCGTTTCTCAGGGTTTTAAACACTCCCCTCCGCTTTCTCTCCAGAGGCGCTGCCGGTGCCTGGGGTGAGGCAGTTCCACCCCAGTCCCAGCCGTGGAGCGGGGCTCTGCTCCTGCCACACGCCCGTTCCCCCCGGGAATTCGCTCACAGCCGCGGGGAGCTTGGCACGAAGGAAAAGGACTTTTAAAGTTCGCTGGGGAGGAGAACAGTCACAGTCACGCTGGTGAACTGAGACGGTTCTCTCGGCCAAAATCCACACGAGCAGGGCTGGGATGCTCCATCCTGCCTTCCCTGCGGGATTCCCTGCCCGGCACGCGCGGCCGGTGCTGGGGGAGCAAAGGGAAGGCAGAGGGTGCCAGAGGAGGGAGGATCCAGCGCTGCGGTTCCCATCCCGAGCCTGGAGCTCAGACCAGACCCCTGGGTTTCCGCAGGGAAAGAGCCGTGCCCAGGTGTGGAGGTGCAGTTCCTGCTGCTGGCCACAGCCGGGCAAGGGACAAGGGACTGGTGTGGGTGGGCATGGAGGTGACATCACAGAGCCATGGAATGGTGGGCTTGGAAGGGACCTCAAAGCCCATCCAGTCCCTGGAAAGGTGATTTCTGTTTTCATGGAATCACTGAGGTGGCAAAAGCTCTCCAAGGTCATCGAGTCTGAGCTGTGCCCCATCCCCACCTTGTCCCCAGCCCCGAGCACTGAGTGCCATGTTCTGAATGCTTCCTGGGGCACCTCCAGGGATGGGCACTGCAAACCTCCCTGGGCAGCCCCTGCCAAGGCCTGAGCACCCTTTCCTTGGAGAAATTCCTCCTGAGAATTAGAACAGAGTTCCTTCCTTTAGCGCAGCTCTCCCTGACCCCCACAGTCTCAGATCCCCCCAGGTTCTGCTGCAGGTGTGCCCCACCCTGTGGGGACAGCCAGGCAGGGGCTGAGCTCCAGGCAGGGGCGAAGTGTGGGCTCTGAGCAGCAGGATCCACACCGGGATCCCGGGCTGGAGCCGTTGGCAGACAAGCGGCAGGTTGGGATGGGGAGGCTCAAGTGCCGCACTGGGAGGGGGTCACCGATAGCACAAAGGAAGGGTTTCCCTTTGAGGGAAACATGGAAATACCTGGGATTACAACCTCCCTACCTGGAAAAAAATAACAATGCTGAGAGTTCTATCCCCAAACTCGTGTTTGATCCTGTAGCAGACACGGGAAGCAGGAAGGGCCAGTGCTGTGGGTCTCTGATCGATAACCCAAAGCCCACTCTCACTTTGATCTCTCCCAGGCCCGGGCTGGGTTTTGAAATGTAAATCGGGCTTTGGAACGCTTAATCTTCCCCTAAAGCCTGGCTGAGGGGGAGACTCAGCCCTTGAAAGACTGGAGGGCAGCTGAGCTGATCCCAGAGCTGGTGGCAGCCAGGTCAGCACCGGGATTTAACCTTCTGTTCAATCTGTTTTGTCCTGGCCGGCCAGGCAGGGACCCTTCCCTTGTCCCCGGCTGCTCCAAGCCCCAGCCAACCTTGCAGTGAGGAAATTTTTCCCTAAACCTCCCCTGGCACAACTCGAGGCTGTTTTCTCTCATCCTCTCGGTTGTTACTTGAGATAAAAACCCGAGCCCCACGCAGCTGCACCCTCCTGTCAGGGCGCTGTGGCGATATCAGCAGTTCCTCCACCACCGAGAAGGAAAATCCATTAGGAAATGGGATCCCAGACACTCCTGCAAGGAGAGGCTAGATCTAATGAGCCTCTTTAACGAGCCAGACAAGTCATAATCAGCATTTCTGGTCTTCTCTGGGGTTTGCGTGGTGGAGATGAACAACACTGCCCCTGGAACGGTGCTGGGAGATTCCCTGATACGGATTTCTCTGGCAGTCGGCACAAAGACCTTCCCAATCACCCGTCCCCAGCCACCAGCTAACACCGAGCCAAACTCACTGCAAAGAGCCAAACTCACAGCAGAGACAAACTCACAGCAGACAGACAAACTCACAGCAGACAGACAAACTCACAGCAGACAGACAAACTCACAGCAGAGACAAACTCACAGCAGACAGACAAACTCACAGCAGAGACAAACTCACAGCAGAGACAAACTCACAGCAGACAGACAAACTCACAGCAGACAGACAAACTCACAGCAGAGACAAACTCACAGCAGACAGACAAACTCACAGCAGAGACAAACTCACAGCAGACAGACAAACTCACAGCAGAGACAAACTCACAGCAAAGAACCAAACTCACAGCAGACAGACAAACTCACAGCAGAGACAAACTCACAGCAGAGACAAACTCACAGCAGACAGACAAACTCACAGCAGAGACAAACTCACAGCAAAGAACCAAACTCACAGCAGACAGACAAACTCACAGCAGAGACAAACTCACAGCAAAGCTCTCGGGGGATTTCTGAGGCTCCAAGGAGGGACCTGCTCAACCCCAGGACTGCAGGGATGCAGGGGATGGATCAGCAGTGCCGAGCAAAGAGGGTTTTCGAGGCTGAAGCCCAAAGTTTGCTGTTCTGTGCCCTGCTCTGGGCACGTCAGTGCCCCCTTGGTGTCTCCTTGTCATCAGGAAGGGCTCTCTGAAGAGCTGCCCAAGGGTCAGAAGTGCCAGAAAATCACAGTGCACAGCTGGAGACACTGCTGGGGAGCAGAAGGCCAGAGGGGCACAAAGAGATGGGTCTGGAGGCACCAGAAGGTCAGAGGGGCACAAAGAGATGGGTCTGGGGGCACCAGAAGGTCAGAGGGGCACAAAGAGATGGGTCTGGAGGCCCCAGAAGGTCAGAGGGGCACAAAGAGGCAGCTCTGGGGGCACCAGAAGGTCAGAGGGGCACAAAGAGGCAGCTCTGGGGGCACCAGAAGGTCAGTGGCTCCAAGCCGAGCTGAAGGTGACCCCTGGATGCTGCGAGGGGCTGGGCTGAGCTCACCCGAGTGCTGGGGCTGGTGTTCCTTGTGCCCACAGGCAGCGTTGCAGGAGATGCTACAGCTCCTTTCTGCCCAGGTGCCTCGTGTGGATGATGGATGTGCTTTAGTGGCTGCAATATTTAGTGTTTGATGTAAAATCACTCGTTCCAAATGCTTTGCACTTGCGAGGTTATGGAGCTCGATTTCCGCCCGGCTGCAGCGCTGACAGATCCGCCCTGCTCCGGGGAAACGGGAGTGGGGCAAGGCTCTGCCACCCCAGCCCCCCTTTATGCCCTTCACCAAGCCCTGTTCTCTGCACAGCCCCCAAACCCCTGGGGTTCTGAGTCACAAACTCCCTACAGCCCCCCAGGAACGTTTGTGCAGCAGCAGCCAACCCCAAAATCCTGCAGCGAAGCCCTCCCCGCTCCGAATTCCCACCCTCGCCACAACCACGGCCGGTGCTTCTCCCAGCCAGACCTTGGAGGTGCCCACGGAGGGGAAGGGAGGGAGGAGGCCCTGCCTAAACAGCAGCATCAGCCTGGATTTGGGGAGAGCAAAGAGGACAGGACCAGCAGGGCCCGGCTGCCCCTGCGCTGGCCCAGGCTCTGTGAGGGCACCGGGCACAGGGGGTGCAGCCCAGCTCCCGGGACAGGGACAGACGGGATTTCATGGTGCTGAAAATCCAGGGATTGGCATCAGGAGCCCAGCGATCCCCTCCTGTCGTTTATTTCTGCTGCTGGTGGTTGCCTAGGGGGGAAATCGGCCGAGATCTGAAAGACAGAGCTAATTTAATTTGCCAGAATGAATAAAGATAAGCCGGCAAAGCTCGTTAATGGAGCTCCAGTATCACAGCGTCCACACGCACGGGAGCGCTGCCGGCCTCAGCCCCCGACTGTCCTCCCCCGGTTCCGATGAAAGCAGGATGAGGCCCTCTCATTGCAACCCCCCCAGGAGAGGCAGAGCTCTGCTGGTGCCTTGGGGGGCTACCCAGAAACAGAGCCCAGGCAGGAGTGAGGGAATAAAGGGGGATGTTTATCTGAAAGGCCTTCAAAGGTGCACCCTGGGGAGCCAAAGGCCACATCCAAGCTGGACCCCAAGCTGGGCCCCGAGTCACGAGTTCCTCACACTTTGATAGCTTTGGTTCATTTGCAGCTCAGCCTCAATTCACCAATTCCAACTTGAGCTGCTGATGGAATTTCTTCCATTTCTCCCCCTCTCCAGAGGCCCCAGTTTGCACCTTTTGGGCCCGGGACAGCCTGAGTGTCCTTGAACAAGGAGCTGGGAGCGGCTTTGTTGTGTCTGTCTGGCACAAGGGAGCAGCAGCCAACGGGCTCCAAGGAACTCCAGAGTCCCACCCCAGGCAGGGCAGGATTTAAAAACATAAAAGCCAGAACCTGAGGCATCCCTGCCAGGGCCGCTGAGCACAGCTGGGAGGGCTGTGGGGGCACAGAGATGCCAATTGCCATGGTCAGGGAAAGGCACAGCCCCAGGGGCACCCAGCACACCTCGCACCTCACCTGCTCACAGCTGTTTGTCTTGGCTTTACGCCTCCCTGGGATTCCATTTCTCTCCCTGTCCCTTCCATTTGCCAGTTCACGAAAGAAAATGGCCCAAATGATGTTTTAAAAAAAGCACCACAACCCCCAGGGAGCAAATTATGCCCCTGGAAGATGGTGAGAGATTTTCTTTTCAGTTAAGCAAATTAGAATTTAGAAAAATCCAAGCCCTTGGCGGCAGATGAAAGCCCTGGCGGGCTCCCTGGAGCACCTGCGAAAGCTCCCAGGCAGGAGTTTTCATCGGGGCCTGCCTTCAGAAAGCAGGAAAGGTTCACTCAGTGGCTGTGAAGAGAAGAGGAGTCTGCTCCTCGCAGATAGGAACGTTCGTGCTGCTCCCAAGATCAGTGGGAAATCGGCTCCCAGCTCCAGGAGGGAACAGCCAGGCACTGTCTGACACTCGGAGAGAAGAAAAGTGTTATTATTAAAATTAATTACCTCTCAAGCCCCCTTCATCTTGATCTAAGTGCAGGAGATGGATTTGCTGCTCTGAGCAAGGGGGTGGAGGAGAATTTGAGCAGATTTTCGAGCAGCAGTAAAAGCCTGAGGATGCTGTGTGGGGGAGGCTCCCCAGGGCATTTTGGGAGCCTTGTCCGTGAGATCCTGGCCTGGGGCCCGGGGCTGGGCCTTGAGCTCAGTTTTTGGGACACTTTGCTGCAGCTGAGCACCAAGTGGCAGCCCCAGAGGGCTGGTCCAACGTGGGTCACCCCCTCTGCTCCCGCGGGCACCCAGGGGCTCTCTGGTGCCTGTCTGAGGCTTCCCTCAATGTCCAAAATGGCCCAGCTTTGACAGAGCTCTTTGGGGTGGGAAATTCAGCACAAACACCACACAGTTGTGTTCTTTAATGCTAAAAAGGCAAAAATCGTTGAATTGCAGAATCACTGAGGTGGGAAAGGCCCTCTGGGATCACCGAGCCCAACCATTCCCCACCTCTCCCCATGTCCCCAGTGCCACCTCCACAGGGCTTTAAACCCCTCCAGGGATGGGGACTCCCCCTGTGCCAGGGCTGGGCAGGTGGACATGGAGAAATTTCCCCAAATTTCCAACCTAAATCCCCTCTCACACAACCTGAGGTCATTTCCCCTCCTGTCCCCGTTCCCTGGGACTGCCCAAGCACCTCTCACACCTGACCAAGGACTCCAGCCCTGGTGCAGGGCAGGATTAAGGATCTTGGCCATTAAAGGCCTCACGTTTCAGATCAGGTTCCCAAAATCCCTGGGCGAGGCTGGGAAATGGGAGAGGTGATAAAGCAAAGTGATATTTATTGAGTGTGTCATGCACTTATCCCAGCTTTTATTTCTGAGCAGCTTTTGGAAATCTCATCTCTAAGGATTTATTTTTTCCTTCTGCCTCAGCTGCCTGTGCCACTCTCCCTCCTTTCTCTCCTGCACCTTCCTCCATGCAGCAAAGGGCCATGAATCCAGGAAATTCATGAACTCCCAGAAAGTTACAGCTCTTAAAAAAGTGTTCATTTGCAATGTGAAGAAGGGTTTGATGTGTACCTGGAGCCAGGTGGCTTTATGGGGCCATTTCAGAGCAGGCTGGAGCTGTAACCCCGCAGCTCTGTCTGTAATTACCGGCTCTGAGCTGTGCTGAGGGCTCTGTTTCACACAGGAAGGAACAACCCCGCTCCCGCCCTGCCCTGGGTCCCCTGGGAGGGGCTGTGGGGGTTCCTCAGCTGAAATCAATGCCGTGGGTCCAGCTCTGTGGCGGGGAGAACGGCACAAAGGAAAGAACTGGGCTTCACAAGCCATACATTATTAGAAACAATAAATATTGTACACGCTCTGCATTTCCTTTGGTTTCTAAGCCTTTATCAGGCTGAGTGAGGCGTTCAAGGCTCCTCTCCTGCATCCCTACAAGAAAGCTTTGTGGTTTCTGTTTGGGTTTTTTTTTTTTTCCCCCTTTTAATGAGAGAAGAAATTCTCCTGTAATCCCGTTCCTGCAGGAGCAGGGGCTCTGTGATCTTCAGCAGAAGGACCCAGCCAGCAGCTACTTCCTCCAGGCCTGAGTTCCACATTCATCCCCTCCAAGGAGCTGCGGGTCTGCCTCAGACCACAACCACAACCAGGTACTGCTTGAATTTCCTCCAGGCTAAAATCCCAGTTCCAGCACACAGAGGATCACCAGTCCCTCCAGGATTGGGCTGAGCCATTGTTTGCTTTCTTTACCTCCTTTACGCCCTCCCAAAACTTGTTTTTCTCCTACGTGATGGCTTCTATGGTTATTTGATGCAAGATGTTGATGCATTGCTGGGGGAAACCGAGCAAACTGGGGCCATCCCAGTAACTCAGAATATTCTGTGTTTCCACGGGTGCTCATGCCAAGGCGTTGTGAGGAGCATTTCACCTCACCCAGCCTCCTTTGAATGTGGAGGCAATTACAGATCCTCAGCACATCTGATTCCAGGCCAAATATTTGATGAAATAAAAAATACATCTGTCACTGCTTTGGCAGAATTCTTCTTTCCTGGCAGGAAATTCGCCTTCAACTTTGACTAAAACATTTTTTTTTCTTTTCTCTTTTTCTGGAAAAAACTGGGCTCTTTCCCCATTGATCTTCGCACCCTCGGGACTCAGAAAACTGGTTTTGGCAGGAGTTTTTCCAGGCTCCCTCCCTGTTTACCTGCTGCCAGGGGAGTAAGAGACGAGGCTGGGGGTGTGAGCACCGTCCTGGCCAGAGCCCCCAGCCCTCGAGTTCCCTGCGTTCCATCCCTCCCTGCATTCCCTGCCTTCCACCTCCCCTTCCCTCTGGCCAGCACGTGCCAACAGGGAGCTGGGGAAAGAGGGAAGCTCTCAAAAATGGAGATATTCAGTGGATCAGCCACTCCCTGTCACAGCCAGCTCCCGTGAGTTTGTTCTCTGTTTGCTTCTGAAGGATCTCCTGGAGGTTCAGGTGCTCCGATCTCCTCCTCTTCAGCCCGTTCAGCACTGCCCTGTCCCAGCCTTTCCCACAGGTCCGGCTGGATAAATCCTGGCCATGGGAAGGGGATTGGCTGCCAGCGGTGCTGCCGCTGCCACTGCGATGGTTTTAATCTGAACAAGGCTCGATTTAGGCAGAAAGGAGAAGGTTTTTACAGTGACGCCCTGGCACAGGGTGCCCAGAGAAGCTGTGGCTGCCCCTGGATCCCTGGCAGTGCCCAAGGCCAGGCTGAACGGGGCTTGGAGCAGCCTGGGACAGTGGGAGGTGTCCCTGCCCAGGGCAGGGGGGGCACTGGGTGATGTTTAAAGTTCTCTTCCCACCCAACCCATTCCAGGATTCCCGACGCTCTCTGCAGAGGATTCCAGCCAGCCCTGGCGTCTCTGCTGCTGGAGGAGCTCTTTGGCCCCTGGTTTGCTGTAGCTCCAAACATTTTCCCTGACTTTTTACCAGTGTAAAGAACAGCTCCAGGCCTGGGGAAACAGCCCCAGCACCGCTGACTTCCAAAGGCTGAGTTTTCCTTCCCTTCCCCTCCTGTTCTGACCCTTTAATCCGTGACACAGCCTGGCTGTCCAAGCCAAGCTCCCTCTGAGTGCTGCCCACACAACCCAGCCCGGGGCGGAAGGAGCGCAGCGCTCTCGGGCTGGGGAGTGAAGCTCCCCCACAGAAAGGAAGGGAATCGTGAAAAGCGGCTGAGATTTGTGCTGCAGCTCCACAAGCCAGGAAGCGCAGCAGAGCTGCGGGATGAGTGACTCCGTGCGGGCCCCGCTGCAGAGCCTGGAGCCCCACGTTTGTACCTCGCCACGTGTGGAAGGAGAGGAGGTACCGATGACTCGGAAAGGTATTTGTGACTCCTTCTCCAGCTGCTGCCTCAGACTGAGCGCGGCACATCCGAGGAGTCGCTCTCGTCCTCAGCCCCCATCACCAGCCCAGCCCCAGCCTGTCAGGCCAGCGTTACCCGGGTTCCTTTGCAGAACGAGTCCGCGGGGTGACTGAGAGGGAGCCTCTCCCGTTCGTGCTTTCTGATGGGAGGCACTGGGAAGCACAACAGACAAAGCCCTCGGCGCATGAACGCGAACGGGAGCCGCAGAGGAGCCGGTGCCAATCCCTCAGCCCCTTCTTTTTGTTTTAAATGATACCAATTCTGTTTCTCTGGGAAATAATTTATGCACCGAGAAGGTTCAGCCAAACACCATCCAGCACTCGTCTGTCTGTTGAGAAACCCAACCATTTTACTGCTGTAAAGGTAAATTTAGAATAAATGAACCGAAGTTAATTTTGGAGGGAATGAGAAATACTGGAATGCCGAACACTTCGCTCCCCATCAGCGAGGTTTCAGTGTGTTTTAGAGACATTTAGGCTGAGTTTTGCAGCTGAGCTCGGGGTGGAGCTGTGCTAAGCAAATTTGGGGTTTCCAGAGATCTTGGTCACCCTGAGCAGACTCCAGGAGCTCTGATGTCCCTTCCCTCCTCAGCTTTGGATGTCTCACTGCAGCAGGACAAGGGCCAAGGGGGGTGGCACTGAAATTTCCAGACATCATTAAATCGGCTGTAGCACGGTCTGCACTTCCCTGCATCCCAGGAGCAGCCCCAGCCTCCATTTCCCAGAGAAGCATCCATCCAGACATCCCTGAATGCTCCCAGACATCCCTGAGTCCTCCCTGACATCCCTGAATTCTCCCCGACATCCCTGAGTCCTCCCCGTGTGTTCCCACTGAGCCTGTCAGGCTGGAGGTTGATCACGGATCAACACCAGAACCAGGAGGGCAGAACACCCGAACGATCCCGTCTCTCCCAGGAGAGGTTCCTGACCTGGAGAGTTCTCCTGGAAGAAGGGAAGAGCAGGAGCTTCCTGAGCAATCCAGGATTTGCAGCTGGCTCCTAAATCCTCGTGGCTGCTCTGTGCTGGGAGCAGGGGAGGCTGTCAGGGCTCAGAGGCAAAATTCCCTGTGTGTCCCCTCGGAAGTGCTCCCGAACCGGGAACACGCGGCCGTGGAGGCTCCTCTGGAGGTGGAACCTCCTCTGGAGGAGCAGCAGCCCCGGCAGCAGCGATCCCTTGGTTTGGGGTTGGGTTCCTTGCAGGGAG
>VZTE01005041.1:268833-288782 GCA_013397775.1 Eulacestoma nigropectus | reverse complement strand
CTTCCTTCCCTCCTTCCTTCCTTCCTCCCTTCCTTCCTTCCCTCCTTCCCTCCCCTCCAGGATGTTGGGAAACCGCCCAACTCTCATCCTCAGCTCTTCACCCCATTAGTGACCATAAAAGGGACCCTGCAATTGACAGAACTCACCAGGTTAATTAAGGCATGTGGATAAATCCCTTTTCCCCGTAGGTACCTAAGATGTACGTGATCTCCGTTGGAGCTGACAGGGGGAGCAGCAGAGGTAAACTCAGCCAAAATGATGAGAAGATTGGATATTAGGTTTCTGCCCTGGCAGAGTTTTCTGGGAAATATCCGTCTGGATACTTCAGGAACCTTCAGGTCCCCAAATGTGCTTTAAAAATACAAGATTTCATAAATACGAATCAATAGTGAGGCTCAGTTTTGCCCTTCCAGTGGGTTCCTTGGCCTTCCTGTGCTGCTCCACCTCATTCCTCAGTCCTGCGAGTCCAAAACATTAATATTTCTTTAAAATAAGAAGCTGAAGTCTATTTTACCCCTGAGTCTGGAACTCAGAGCTTCCAGAATATTGAATATTACCAGCCTTTTAATCAAAAAGTCTGAATTTTTAAATTGTCTCTATTCTCAGAGGCTGGGGCTTGCACAGTGAGTGAGTGAGCAGCTCTCAGGCTCCTTCCCCTTGTCCCTCCTGCCGCCTTTCAGGAGTTTATTTTTGAAAGTACCACCCAGGGCATTGGAATAGCAATAAAGAATAGGTTAAACCTCTGATGTTTCATTCCAGGAAAGCTGAAAAGATTAATGCACTTGTCTGCAACGCGAGCCCGTGCTGTTCCCACTCTGCAGAGCAGGGACAGCAATTCCTTGAGTACCCAAATCCCACTGCAGGCTTGTGGCAGCGCTCGGGCTGGGGGCAGCAGAACTGCCCCGGCTGCTGAGGTGCCCACCCGGGGCTGGGACACCCTGCTGGCTCCAGGGCACAGCCTGGGAGCTGCGGTGCCACGCTGCGGGACGGGTTACGCCTCGCTCCGCTTCGGGATTTTTTATTGCGGAACCACAAAATCACCGAGGTTGGAAAAGATCTCCCGGATCATCGAGTCCAGCCTGTGCCCGACCCCCAGCAGAGCACGGAGTGCCGCAGCCAGGCGCTCCTTGGGCACCCCCAGGGGTGGGGACTCCACCATTCCCTGGGCAGTTCCAGTGCCTGACCACCCTTTCCATGGAGAATTCCTGCTGATGTCCACCCTGAGCCTCCCCTGCTGCTGCTTGAGGTTCTGTTGCTTTGCATGGGACAAAGGCTCACCCTGCCCCAGCTGGGCCTGGGAAACCTCCCTGACCCCTCAAGCACAGCCCAGGGCAGCCTCACGGGGGGTGGCCCCTGTCCAAGCGTTGCCTCAGTTCCTCTCCTTCCAGGGTTTTCATCCTTAGGGTCACAGATCACAGAACCCCAGAATGTCCTGAGCTGGGAGGGACCCACGGGGATCACGGATCCAACCCCTGGCCCTGCCCAGGCACCCCAACAATCCCACCCTGGCCAGTTCTGCACCCCAGGCGTGTCCCAGCCCCTCAGCTCCTGACTCAGACACCAGAGAACTCATTTTGCTAAAACTCCGTGATTCTGGGACTGATTTTATACCCCACAAAATTGGGACTAAATTGGAGTTGCTGCATTGTTACCATTATTTGCACAGGGCAGGCACATCATTAGGTGGGGTGTGAGCAGCAAGTAAATGGCATTTGCTACCTGATTGTATCAAATTTCAGATGTTTCAATAGACTTGGCTTTTTCATTATTCTTTAATTTGGATTTTCTTGCTTTTTCTCCCCTAAGCACCTCCTCAAAGGTAAGATTATTGTTGCTATTAATCTTTCTGGGTGTTCCTAATTTAGCTGGCTCTGGTTTCTGAGATTATTTATGTGTTGAGTATCTTTGTTAATAGAAACCAGACTCTTTAGGATGGCAAGAGTGAGTGACAGCCAATGAAATCACTTCATACAGGATTCCTGACACAATATTTTGACAATTTCGTTTGAAGTAAGACACTGTGATTGTCAGTTCAGTTACAATATGGTTGTTGCTCCCTAGTGGGGAAAAAAAAATCAGAAAATTGAAGGAAATCAAATTCCCAGCTAAATGGTTTTTCCAGCAGAACATTCAGGTCCTGCCCTTGCCTCTCATCGCTCGTGTACAACACTCGAGATGCATAAAGGGAGAGCAAATACCCGGGAAATGCTGGAGAGCCCTTGGAATAAACACGCAGAAAATCCAGGTAATTCCTCACTCCCGAGGCTGGGAGCAGTTTTACCATTTCTGCTGCTTTTCTCCCCAGTGCAGCGCCCACAACAACCCCCAGCACTGCTCAGGGAAATGCTTTGGGGGGCTCTTTCTATTTCTAAGCCCAAAAAATTCCCATTAAATGGGAAGATGTCAGAAGGGCCTGTGCCCAGCACTGCTGGGAGTCAGGGGCAGGGCAGGAGGAGCCCGGGCAGGAAATGAGGTGGCAGTGGCAGGGAATTGTTGGGGGAACGTTTATTTCTGTGGGAAAATGGGAAGGTTTGGAAGTGGAAATGTGCCAGGAAATGCATTTGTGATAAATGATAAAACCTCCTCTGCTTGCAGGAAGGACTTTTCCCCAAAAAAGGGGTTCTTGTAGCACCAGGTGCTGCGGACAAAGGGATTGGGAATCATTTCCTGCTGCAGGTGGTTCTCAGGATCATTTCTCGATCTTTCACAATAAACAACAGCAAATAACAACCACTCCACCTGATCCTCACATTCCTTTGGAGTTGTGGGGGTTTTCTAATCTTTCTCCAAATTTCTGAAGTCGCCAGCAGGAGAAAACACTGAGCTGGTTAAAGTTGTTTTAGTTAAAATCCCTCTCTCCTGCTCTGCGTGTCTTTGAGCACGGAACAGCTTTTCAGGCAAAGTGAGAATTTGAGCAGAAAGCTGTTGTTTGGGTTAAAATATCTCCCATTTTGATCACTGAACATTTTGATGCTTTGCATATCCTCATTTTCTGCCTCCCTCCGCCTTGGCTTTGGTCCAGTGTGAAAAGAAGGCAGGGTTTTTTTGGCTGGGTGGGTTTGTGTTTTTTTCTCATTTTAAGTTTGGAGAAAGAAAAAAAAACCCCAACAACATCTAGATGTATTTTGATTCTTTTGGGGAGTTAGAAAACACTTTTTCCTCCAACAGCTGTAACACACCAGCTGCTCCTGTCTCTGTTTGCTCATCTGAATTCTTTGCACCCTTCTCCTCTCCTCATTAAATTCCCTTTTCCAGTCCCTGTGCCCGTTGTTCGGTGACGAGCTGGGGGCTGGTGGAGCCCTGACCCCTCTCCTGGGGCTCCAGGAGGGGCAGCCGTGCCCAGCCCGGTGTAAAACAGGCCCTGCCTTTTGTTTCTCCAGGGGTTTTGTTGGGAGGGAGCCTTTGGATTGGGAGCTCCGATGAATAAAACAGAGCCATTGTCAGCACAGGCCTTGTTTTCCTTTTGGAAGTGCTCACTGTGACAGAAACACTCATTGTTGTGGTGAAAAACATAATCTGCTTTCTTCCGAGAGAATACAAATGGGGACGGATGTAGCCAGCCCTGTAAAAACTCAGACTGAGCTGGATTGGGGCTGTTTCAGCTGAAGAGGCTTCTGTGGAAGGAGGAAACAATCTCATCCCTTTGTCCATCCTGGACAAAGCAGACAGCAGTGGGTTGGAATTCATGACACAACAATTTGTTAACAGACACTGGAACAGGGGGCAGGGACAGTGGGATTTCCATCGGGGATGTTTGCGGGATGGGCTTATGGGCTGAGCAGTCTTTCGTTGCAAGTGGTTTATATATTTATGGATGGTTATGCACATATACACAGACACTGTTCTGGGATAGCGTCTGGATTAAGTTTTAAGCAGCTTTTCACGGAATGCCAAGGCTGGGAAAGGCCAAAACCTGAAAAAAAACACGTGAACCAACTGAAAACTGGGGGAAATCACAAGAAATGTTGTGTTTTCAGCTGTGATTTTGGCCATCTCTCTGCCGGTAGTTAAAACTCCAGATATTTCCCCCCAGTAACTCTGACCCTGGTGTCAGGACAGTGTGGAACCAGCCCTGGGATGTACTGGGGGATCAGGTCCTGCCAGACTGGCTTGGCACAGGTGGAAATTCTGCAAACTGGGGCTGGAACTGGCTGCCCTCCCCAGAGCGAGCAGTAATTCCTGCTTTGGGAACACAGCCCTGAGTCTCTCCATTGAAATAATCCTCTGCAATGTGGCTTGAAAAGGTTTAATTTGCCTACTGAGAGAGAAAAAAGAGAGAGAGGAAGAGGCTGCAGAGAGCAACAGGCAGCTCATCCAAGCTGAGCGGCCTCTGTGGATTAGAGCAGTGCGGGGAAGGAAAAAAAATATTTAGAGAGTGTTTGTAATCAATCCTGACTGCAGTGAGGGTGGGGAGAGGCCGGTGGGACCCAGCTCCTGCTGCATTCCAGGCTGTGAGCCCAGCAGGGATGCAGAGAGGGCTGGGATGTGCTGCACCCACAGGAGCCAGGGCTGGAGATTTCAGCTGAGCTGTTTACACAACAACCACGTCCCATCTCGCTGCTCTTATCTGCAGCACACACAGAGCGGGAGCAAGGCAGAGAGGGCTCTCCAGAAATGTTGCTGGCTCAGAGCTGGGCTGGGTCAGAGCCCTGGGTTTGTTCCAGCTGCCTCCATGCAGGAGCTGAGCTCCTGCTCTGCCCCTGGGTGTCCTGTCCGCGGGAGCGGGACCAGGCTCCGGGTCCTTACAGGGCTTTGCTTTCCAGCAGATTCCATCTGCTCCTGCCTCTGCAATCCATGCAGGAATTCCTGGGTACAGCCCTGCTGCTGGCTGCTAGGATTCCATTTTTCATGGAATCACAGAGTCAACAAGGTTGGAAAGACCCTCTAAGATCAAAGAGCCCAACCACTAACCCAGCACTGCCAAGGCCACCCCTAACCCATGTCCCCAAGTGCCACATCCACACGCTGTTAAATCCCTCCTGGGATGGGGACTCCCCCCCCTGCCCTGGGTGAACAGCCCTTTCCATGAGGAAATATTCCCTAATATCCAATTTAAACCTCCCCTGGCCCTGCCCGAGGCCATTCCCTCTCCTCCTGTCCCTGTTCCCTGGGAGCAGATCCCAAATCCCACCTCCTGTCAGGGAGTTGTGCAGAGCCACAGGGTCCCCCCTGAGCCTCCTTTTCTCCAGGCTGAGCCCCTTTCCCAGCTCCCTCAGGAATTCTCCAGCCCCTTTCCCAGCTCCCTCAGGAATTCTCCAGCCTCTTCCCAGCTCCGTTCCCTTCCCTGGACACGCTCCAGCCCCTCCATGTCCTTCTTGCCCTGAGGAGCCAGAGCTGCCCCCAGGATTGCTCTCCCGAATCCCAGAACCACAGAACATCCTGGGGTGGAAGGAGCCGCAGGACCATCCCGCCCAGCTCCTCAGGAACGGCCCATGCAGGGACTGAACCTCGACCTCGGGGGTTTCAGCACCAGGCCCTGACCAGCTGAGCCAGTCCTTTGCTGATATTTGGTGGGAAACAGGCAAACAGGACTTTTCCAGCCTTTCCCCTGGAAAATGGGGAGAAAGAACCTTCAGTGTAATGCGGCCTCTGGAGCTGAGGACGCTGAGGGCCCACACACGGAGCCGAGGTCCCTCTGCCATGCGGAGCTGGCCGAGTGGGACAGGGGAGAACCTCAGAGAACTGGATTCACTTTTACCCCCGGAATGATTTCCAAGTGGCCCGGAGCAGTGCAGAACCACAGTCCCACCCTGCCACACAACAGGGCCTCTCCGAACCCTGAGGGGGAAAGAACCAGGCTGGGATTTATCCTGCAAAACCCCAGGAGGATAAAGGCTCAGGAGAAGGCTCTGGCTGCTGGCAGCAGAGCCAGGCAGGGTTTCTGTGCTCGTGGTTCTGCACTGCTGCACTCCCTGCCCTGATGAGAGGCAGCCCAGACTGAGGGGAGATGCTCTGTGAGAAACACGACCTGCCTGCAGCAGGGTCAGCGAGTTCCTAACATCAATATCCCGGCAGCACCTCCGGATTGTTCCCAGAGCTCATTATTTCAGGGGGCTGCTGTACGTGCGAGTGGAACTCATTACCTGGAGCCTCGTTACGTTTCCTGCTCTCTGACAAAATGTGGGCATTGCTTGGCTCCCTTAATTACGGCTGAGCGCGCACCGAGGGGGAGCGGCTGTATTTACATCGGGGTTCTGCTGCTGCAGCCGCGGCCACTGAAATCCACCCTCCAGAGGAGCCATCCAAGGCCAAGAGCCTCATCCCACGTGGCAATTAAAGATATTTTTCCCTGTTGGAGCAGAGAACTTTCACTGAAGGATCCAGCATGACTCCAGGCCCAGGTCTGGCACTGCTGGAGCAATCCTGCAGGACTCTGTCACCTGATTTTACTGCCGGGGATGTTCTGTGTTCGTGCAGAGCCCGCTGCAATGGGGCCCTGTCACGGACTGTGATGATAAAAATAACAATGAATTAACAACAATTACAAAAACAGGTCAAAGATTTATTTTTCCTTCAGCTCTGACATAATTCTTCTGTTCAGCTTGCCAAAAGTATTTCCTTTTCCATGAGAAATTTTAGCTTCTCATGAAAGCATTAAGAGTTTTTAATTCATTTTTTTTTAAAAACCTGTCAGGATTTAAAGAGGAGACTAAAAGGAAAAAAAACCCCAAATTTCTTTGTTCAAAGACTGCAACTGCAAATTACCAATAGCCCCTGGGAGTGAGGCCTAGGGAAGGGGGGTGGAAGTTGGGGTAATCGTGTTAAGCTCCTGGTGCGTCACTGAATCCTGCAGGCCACTCCCAGGCTGGTGGCACCAGCTGGGTCCTTGGGGTGGCACCTCCAGTGCTCTGAAGGACACGGAGCAGCGCTGGGGTCCCTGCTCATCCTCCCCCTTGCAGGCCAGAGCCCTTAGGGAGCCTCCTCCCTCTGTTCCATTGACTCCCAGGCTTTGCTCTGGGAATGCCGGAACGTTGGGATCTCCGGGAAGGAGGCGACGACCAGAACTGACACGGAACTAATCCCCGAATCACCTGGAGAGCCAACACCCCGTGTCTGGGTTGTGTTACCATGGCTGCAGCCCTTCAGGGGCACCTGCAGCCCCTGAGCTCACCCAGAGCGGGAAAAAGCCCAAACGGAAAGAAAAATAAGCTGGAATCGCGTCAGGAGGAGCGCGTGTCCTCCCTGCTGCCGCCGGGCTGCGCCTGGCACGGGCGGCGCTGATCCCAGCTAATTATTTTTGTGTTTGGATTTATTGGCTGTGATTAGTTACGCAACAAAGACTGCGGGAGAACAAATCCTGTCAGCGCAGTTAATTGGAGATAACACGAGCGGCGGTGAAAGCCCCGATTTTGGTATTTTCTGCATGAAAAGGAGACCTGATCCCGCTGGTTGGAGATCGGTGATGGGCTGGTGAGGTGTCCATCCCCTCCCCTTTTCCAGTCCCCTGTGCTGTTTGGGGAGCTGAAACAGCAAAGGAAGGATTTTGTCCTCCTTGCGCCCCTGCTCTGGGTGACATCTGTGGTTTGGTCTGTGGGGTCTGAGCTGCGAGTCCGAGGTGGGGGAGCCAGGAGGGGCTTTGTCTTCAGGGTCTGTTTGTCTTTGAGAGACTCAAACAGCTCTGCTCAAACTCCTTTTCTTTTTCCCTCAGCGCAGGCTCGGAGAGAACCCCCTCCTGTCCTGCAGGGACGAGCAGATGGGATCCAGGAACTTCCCCGGGTCCCAGGGCAGGTGAGGTCACCTGGGGAGGGGCGGCCTCTGCCCTCCAAGGTCACACCACCCCGCTGCTGCTTTAACAGCTCAGGAAACACAAACCCCAAGAGTTTGGGAGGCTTTGATTACTGCGGGGGTTGCTAAAACCTGACTTCTGCCAGGGCAGAACTTGTTTTCCCCAGCAGGAGCAGCGGGAGCTTTTATCTTTGCAGGGATTAGCCCAGACGGGCATCGCTGAACCAGAGATCAGAACCTGACCCCAAAACCCCCCTCACCTTGAAAAGTTGCCTGCTTTACTTCTGTCCAAGGGATATTCTGCTTGGGTGCTTTCATCTTTAAAACACTGAACTCCTCCAAAGCCAGGCTTTAATGTCATGTGCGAGTTTGCTTTCTTTGAGGAGTGGGAAATGCCACACACGGTGGCACTGAGTCACCAGGGAGAAAACAAACATGGTTTGATCCGTGTGCATCTGTTTCCTGGGAGAGAGGTGCAGGGGGGTGTTTGCCTGGGTAAGTGCTGCAAGCCAGGAGCGCCTCGGTGGGAAATAAATAAAAAATGACCTGAAAATTAACCTGGAGCTGGGCTTCCTGTCAGAAACTGGAGCTTTGGGCTGTGGAATGCATAAAAGTGCTCCAGCCTGGCCTTGGACACTCCCAGGGATGGGGCAGCCACCGCAGGAGGAAAGGGATCCCTGTCAGATCCGTGTGTGATTCCAGGAGCTCCCAGTCCCAGCAGCTTCCAGCGGCTCGGAGATGAACGCTGGAAGAATTGAACGGGAAATAAAGGGCCAGGTTTGAGGCAGGCAGTGATTGATCCCTGCAGGGCTCACGGGGGTGAGGCTCCTGCTCTGTCCTGGGGTGTCTCAAATCAAGGGGGGATCTCCCCTTCAGAGCCTCCTCCCTTCAAACCCGGGCTGGGGGAGGAATCGCTCGGGGCCATCAGCCAGCAGGAAATCAGACTCGAAGTTGTAACTCTGTTCCTCCCTGGCCCTGAAATCCATTGACCTGTGACAGTAATTGCCAGAGTTACTGAGCTCCCTGACCCTCTGGTGGCACGTAGGAAACCCGTCCGTCTCCCGTGGCTGAGCTGCCCTGGAAGAGTTTCCTCTTCGCAGTGAGCAGGAGTTGGAAAAAACCAAAACTGATCCATCAGAGCCAAAGACAATTCTAGAACAGCTCTCTGCTTGGTCGCTCAATGTTCTGTGTGCGTGTGTGTTTGTTCCATGGATTCTGCCTGCCAGACTCCTCAGCATCCTTCCAGGGGTGGGCCTGGAATGCTGGGGTGTGGAGAAACATCGGGAATTATTGGACTTCGTGGCAAGCCCTCACCTCCCTCTCACTCAGTGACTGCTGAAAATCCTGGACATACCCCAAGCCGTGTTCTAATCAAGGCTGCAGAGTAAAATTAGAAAGCTGATTTGAGGCCACATTCCCAGAAATGCCAGAGCATGGAGAAGAGAAGAGATTTTAAATTTTTTTTTTTTTTCTTCCAGGAAATCGTCCTGCTCTTGCCAGGAATTGGCTCTGTCAGGCTCTGCTGAGGGAGCTTCGCAACACCTGGGTGCATTTCCTGGGTGTAAACGCTGCAGAAATGGTGCAGAGACTCTGGAAGTGCCAGGGAATTGCTTCTGTGTCTAGCACAGGACCCTCCCACCACGCTGAGTGCCCCCTCTGCGTCTGGCAGGTTTTAGAGGCGCTGTTCCCGTCCTGTGCTCCCGGCCTGCTCCTTCCTCCTGCCAGGACCTGTGTGTTTTGTCTTCCCCGTTATCGCTGCAGAAACTCAAACATGATATTAGTTTAATTAGAGATCAGCTCCTTTCATGGCATGCAAATGCCCTGTCTGACTAAATCCCCCTTCTGAAGTTGGCAGATGCAAATTAAATCCTGTGCACTGAAGTGTAATTTGGCTCTGAACACTCTTCGAGGCCCTCAGTGATTGAGGGGGTGGAGGGGAATTAGTCTTAAGCTGCATTTGTTGCTTTCTCCTCCCTTAATTTGTTTATCTGAGCGCTACTGAAGCAACGTTGGATGGAGACAAATTGCCAAGTGACACACGAGCGGGAGCCAAGGTTTCGCTGCTGGGTTCTGGAGCCGGAAACAACCGAGGCCCAGTGTACCTGAAATAATGGTAAAAGCTGGGCCATCTGCCACTCCTGTCCCCTCCTGTCCCCTCCTGTCCCCTCCTGTTCCCAGTGTCCAGCAGGCCGGAATGGCCAGCCTGGCGCTCAGGGGCAGCAGTGCCGGCCTGGGGCCATTCCAGCCCCATTCCCAGGGAAAATCTCTCCTTTAGCTGCTGCACTCCCGTCCTGGTGGGTGACCCTGGGGTCCCCATCCCACTGGAGCTGTCCCTGCACTGAACTGGTTCCTCCACACCCCCTCCTTCTCCAGGGGCTCGGCGAGAGCTGCAATCACTTTGTGCAGGGTTACAGAGGAAGTGTCACACCGAGGGGCTGCAGGGGACTGTCCCACGAGGAAAGGCTGAGGAATCTGCGATTGCTCAGCCTGGAGCACGGACAGCTTTGGGGTCACCTAATTTTGGGCTTCCAGTACGTGAAGGAGCTCCAGGTACAACTGCAGAGGGACTGGGGACAAGGGATGGAGGGACAGGACACAGGGAATGGCTTCCCAGTGCCAGAGGGCAGGGCTGGGTGGGATATTGGGCAGGAATTGTTCCCTGGGAGGGTGGGGAGGGGCTGGGCTGGAATTCCCAGAGCAGCTGTGGCTGCCCCTGGATCCCTGGCAGTGCCCAAGGCCAGGCTGGACGGGGCTGGGAGCAGCCTGGGACAGTGGGAGGGGTCCCTGCCGTGTCAGGGGTGGCACTGGGTGGGATTTAAGGTCTCTTCCACCCCAAACCCTTCTGTGACTGTTTTATTTTATGATCCTGGCATTGCCACAGAGGTTTCTTCACAGTGCCACTGAACGGGCAGAGTCCCCTTTTCCTTCCTTCACTGCATTCCTTGGGAGCAGGTGTGGGGCTGTGCAGGCCAATCCCACAACGGGAATGTGCTCCCGCGCCCTCAGCCCCATCCATCCTCTCACTCCGAACGCTGCAGCTGAGGCCAGAAGTGCTTTGAGCCGGCCCCAACAGATCAATTCCACCCATAATCAGCATTTCTCCTGGTTGCTCTCAGATCAGACAGCGATGCAGCCCAAGCAGTTCTGCCTCACGGTGACGTTTGCCCAGCTCTTGTTGAGGGGCTCTGTTTGCTGCCCCGCTCTCGCTGCCTCTGATGCTTCATCCTGGGCTCACAGCCTGCTCCTCTCAGCAGCAGCGTCTGATCTCACCAACTGCTCGCGTGCCGCGCTCCCGCACGGCTCTCAGCCAGCACCTGCAGCTTGGTTTGCTCAGAAGGAGCGATCTCAGAGCTCCCCTGCGCTGTTCTGCAGGAATCACTCAAATGGGGGGATCTGGAGGTAGCAGCACTTCAATCCCTGGCTGGTGCTGAGCAGCTGAGCAAATAAGTGCCTTTCAATTACAGGCTCGTGCAGACACTCCCTGCTTATGTTTTATAACAATGATTTGGGATCAAGAGGTTTGCAGCTAAAGGGATAAACATTTAGCCCAGATAAGCAGATTTGTAGAAATTATTGTCATCCCGAGCTGGTTGGATTCATTAGGTCCCAGGCGCGGCCGGCTCTGAAATCCGACAGGGATGAATTTATCCCACCAAAGAGAAATCTGCTCAGGGATGAGTCTGAATTACGGTGTACCCATAATGGCATTTCTTTCTGGTGTTTAACATGGCAAAAATAACCAGGGCAGAGGAATGATTTTTTGCCCCCATCTCCCTGTCCTCAACAAAGACACTGGCAGGGGGATTTCTGGGTGCTGCCAGCAGCAGCAAGCGGGGAGGAAGGGTTTGGAACAGAAATGAAGTGAGATCCTGGACAACAGCAGGAAAAGAGATGTATAAATCCATGGGTGATGCTGATCCCAAAGCACTGGGACTCCCGGGGCATTTTGGGAACAGTTTTACCCTTTTGCTGCACCCCACGTTTGCACAGAGGCCTCTCTGACCCTACAGAGCTCCTGTGCCCTGTTTGAGATTCTGCCTTTGGAATTCTGACCTGGCAGCTTTTCCTGTTTACAGCTCTTTACCTGCTCCTCACTCCTCCTCTCCTCTCTCCCTCCCTTCCTTCCTTCCGTTTTCCCAGTAATTTCTTTGCCTAGAGGAGCATTATTTTGGGAGAAGGGTGAGATTTGCCCTTTCTGCTCCCTGGGCAGAAAGTCACCCGGAAAATCCTCATCCAGCACTCTGCTCCCATCCTTTAACCAGGATGGGCCGGAGGAGAAGGCCACGGGAATAAAGCACAGCCAGGGGTGGGCAGCAAAGCCTGCACTCATCCCAGGATCAGTGCCAGGAACACGGGCAGATCCATCACGGTTATGGCGTGTTCTCCCTGATGGATAATGCCCCAATCAATAACTGAGGAGAGGGGAGAGGAGAAAGGCTTTGATTTAAGGTTTGCCCGGGCTTTGTAGAGAAACAGGATTTACTGCAACATAAAAATCCCAAATTTAGCCTCTGGCTTAATGGGCATTGGTGCCTGTGCTAATATGGGCTCGGATTTACTGTGCCCCCCAATCCAAGGACACCAAATCCGTGTGCCTGCCCGGCCAGGCCGTGCTGGGAATCAGCCAGGGAAGCACAGCCCGGTCCTGACTGGGAAAAACCTGATTTTCTTCATTGCATCGTCCATTCACTGGCCTGGAATTTCTGTCCCCAGTTTGTGCAAGGTGAGCCCAGACCTTCAGGGCTCTCATTTTGCGGCTTTTGATGCCAAATTTGGGAAAGTCCAGGTGAAAATGCACAAGGCCAACAACGGAGTCTCGGACAGAACGGGAGACTGGGCTGGAATTTCCTCCCATTCCAGTGGCAAAACCAAATGCACCCACAAAGGAAAGATGCTGAAGGTGGTTTGAACCCAAATATTCTGTGTGTCCCCATGGGCCACCGACAGATCCTCCACAACCACACAAATCAGCTCATTCTCAAATCCTTCACAGAACAGATCTGCTCATTTTCAGATCTTCCACAGGCAAATCAGCTCATTTCCCCTCCCAGCCAACGTCTCACACATTTCAGGAACGGGCTGTTCTGTTGATTATTTCCCTTAAATGAGTGCCATTCTAATTCCAGAGCCTGTTATCCAGAGTTAATCCCCGGCTCCAACCTCCCCAGGCTCGGAAAAAAAATGTTGATCTCAATCTTGGCGCTGAACCTTTGTGTTCAGCCTCCTCAAAATTCAGCTCAGGGTAGACAAAGCTCCACCAGGTCGGAAATAAATGAATATTTATTGCGACAATGGCTGCATCTCCAGACTTTCACGGCTCCAAGAGCAAAACACGGGAGTTTTCTGGGAATCCAACCAACCAGACGTCCCCACTGACACCGCTCTGGTCCCGGCACCAGAGCCCTTTCAGTAATCTCCCTCCCAATTAATTTTTCTCTTATCACAGAAGCCATTTCACACCCTGGGAAGAAAAAACCCCCTTTTTCTTACTGGCCTGATCCCAGGATCTCAACCCATCTCATCCAAAGGCCGTTCCCGAAGGAGAATTCGCCTGGGACCCCTGTCCTGGGCCATTCCCGGCGGCTCCTGATGTTCTCCTGCAGGGACAGAGATAACAACGAGGGGTTTTCCCCAGAAAAGCCAGTTCAGAGCAGCCTTTCCCCAGAACAACAGGAGCCAGCAGATAAACAGGAGGAGAGCCCACGTGGAGTCTGGGATAACACACAAGCAAAGGATTAGAATCCATCCATTTCTATGGGAAACAGCGTTAAAATTGCTGAGCCCTGCCTGGGCCTGAATGGAAGGGATTTATCTCCTCACTCAGCCCAGCAGACCCTTCATCAGTGGGCATGCTTTGCTGGAGATGTGTCCCTGCTGAGCCCCTTTTGTTCTCCCAGGGTCTGAAAGAAACTTTCCCCCGCTGCTGTTGGTGCCGTGGGTGGTGGAGCTGCCTGGGGAGGGTGGGCTGGGGCTGGAGGGTCCCTGCAGAGCTCCTGGAGCTCCTGGAGCACCGTGAACCCACACGGAGAGAGCCTGGCCCGGAGATGTGGAGCCCCAGCGGGGTGGTACCAATCCCCTGTGTGCTCCTCACTGCTCCTGGCTGAGCCCTTCTGCTCCCACAGGGCTTTTACCAGGAGAAAATAATTCCTAAAATCAGAGCCAGCACTAAAATAAACCCTTCTGGTCACAGAGCCACAGAAACATTAAAGCTGCGAAAGATTTCCAGGATCACTGAGTCCGAGCTGTGCCCGATGCCCGCCTTGTCCCCAGCCCAGAGCCCTGAGTGCCACCTCCAGGAATTCCTTGGGCACCTCCAGGGATGGGCACTCCAAACCTCCCTGGGCAGTTCCAAGGCCTGAGCACCCTTTCCATGGGGAAATTCCTGCTGATGCCCACCCTGAGCCTCCCCTGGCCCAGCCTGAGGCCGTTCCCTCTCCTCCTGTCCCTGTTCCTTGGGAGCAGAGCCCGACCCCCCCCGGCTGCCCCCTCCTGTCAGGGAGTTGTGCAGAGCCACAAGGTCCCCCCTGAGCCTCCTTTTCTCCAGGCTGAGCCCCCTTCCCGGCTCCCTCAGGAATTCTCCAGCCCTTTCCCAGCTCCCTCAGCCGCTCCTGGGGCTCCAGCCCCTTTCCCAGCTGATGGAGTGGGGGAGGAGGAATCCAAACCAGCACCTTCCTCTCTGGCTCCCTTTGAGCAGCAGCGATCTGAACATCGCTCCTGCCACCCACCAGGACAGGGCATGGATTGGCTTTTCCAGGGGATCTGAGGGCCCTGGCTGCTCACAAGAGGCTGGATGGAGCTGGAGAGCACCCTCAGGCACAGGAGGGTTGCACTGGACACCAGCCCCAGTTCCAGCCAGGGCCGAGGGGTTCAAACCGTGCAGGGCTCTGTTTTCCCCGTGCCACAGAAATGCCCTGATTTTCCTCCTTTCCCATGGGCATCCCGCCGTTATAATTTAGCCAATCCATTTGTGGCACTTGATGAGTCTTTGTTTTATAATTGGGATTAAAAAATGGCAAAAAAACCCCAACCCAACGGGATTTTGCTCAGAGAATTCAAAGACACAAAGCAAATAAACCCCCAAGAATTCAGCTGGTGAAAGGGATCAATCAGGAATAATTACAGCCTGAGGGATGGAAACTTTGGGAAGCAGTGGAGGTGGGAGAGGAGGAGGTTGGAAAGAGTCCTCTGAGCTTAGCACCTGGTCAGACAGAAACGTTCTGATATTCATGGGATGAAGTTTTCTTGTTACAGGGAACAAGAATTAATTCCCTCAGTGCCCAACTTGCACATCCATTCCCAGAGCTACACTCTGTCCTGTCAGAGGGTTTAAAATGGGATTTTAGTGAGGTTTTTCCACCTTATTTTAATCTCGTGGATGGAGGAGCTCCAGAACTCCATAAATCTGTGTCAGGAACTGTGATCTCGCTGGGCAGCGCCGAGTTACACCATTTTCCCCTGTAATAAACCTTCCCCTCCAGCTCAGCCCTGCAAAGGGCACAGCTGAGCCCCGGGAGCCCTGACCTGTGCTCCCAGCAGGAATGTTCACAAGCTCTTCATTTATTAAGCTCATCCCACAGAAATGCTTCAAATTGAGCTGTGTGCTGAAAATCAGGAGTTCCGCTCGGAAACGGGGCCATGGAGGTTGTACCTTCCCTGAATCCTGGAACAAAGCCCGTTTTCTTTGCTGGATTTCAGCATGCAGATGTGGCACGTCCCTGATATTTCCCCAGCTGCAACAGGAAAATACCAGGAGGTGAATTTTTTTCCTTTTTTTTTTTTTTTTTAAATTACTTTTTTATTGGCATTTTCATTTTTTTAAAGATAAACATCATCTGGTTCCCATTACTCAGGCAGCCACACAGGAAATGGTAATCAGTCCTGTTGATATTATTTCCCTCCGAGGGATTCCCAAGGATAATATTTATGTAGGAATTAAGGGATTGGTGCACACCCGCGGGCTGGGGCGCAGGGAGCGGGAACTGGGGCGGGAGCAGGACAAGGGGCAGGGACAGGGCATCACCCGGGGCACGGGGAGGCTCTGAGCTGAGTCCCCCTGGGCAGAGCAGAAGGGGGATGTGTTTCCAAGAGAGATTCCAGCAGAGTTATCCGCTGGATCAGGTGGAGGCCGAGGAGAGGGAGCTGAGCTCTGCCCTTCTCCCCCCGTGCCCCTGGTCCCTGGGGCTGCTGCTGCAGGGTGGGGAGGGTGCCAATGCCCTTGGAGAGCAGCAGGAATTCTCCTGGCAGCAGGAGGGACCCCAGGCCTCGGGCTCTGGCTGCTGGCTCCGTGAATCAACTCCAGGGAAACCTCTGGGTCAAGAGAGTAATCAAATAACAGGGGATGGACCCACGCTGCCTCTTTGCACTTCCCACCTTCGCAGTCACTTTCTCCTTCCTTCCTTCCTTCCTTCCTTCCTTCCTTCCTGCCTTCCTGCCTTCCTGCCTTCCTGCCTTCCATCCCTGCCTTCCTTGCCTTCCATCCTTCCCACAGAAAGCTCCCTCTGGCCTGACCTTGCAGTGGCAGCTCTGCTCAGCCTGGAGGAATTGAGATGATTTGTCCCCCTCACGGCCCTGCCTCTCCTTTCCCCGTGTTCCTTGGATCCTTGCATCCAGGGCTCCCTAACGGCATTCCAGGGGAGACAAATCCCTGATGAAAACTCCATCCCGCGCCTGGCCGGGCTGCAGCAGCACAGGTGGCAGGGCCCCTGGAAGGGCAGACTCAATCTTCCTGATGGATTTGATCGGGGGCTCTGTTTGTCACCCCCGTGCTGGGCGCAGCCCCCGCCCCTCCACCCCGCTCCCCGGCAATCTCCTCATTCCTAAAAACATTCAGCGAGGCCACATCACAGCGAATATTGTGTTATTGTTGCCAGGGGTGACATTAGATGAGAATTATATGAAACAATAAGGGCGCTGGAGTATAATCCGTTTGACATTTGGAACATGTTCCCAGCGCTCCTCGGAACACTCGCACAACGGAGCCGTCTTCATTTGCAGCACAATATTTGTGTGCGTGAGGAGATTCATCTCTCTCTGCTCCTCTGTCTGGTCACCCTCTGCAGGAGTTCGGAGGCTGCTGCCCTGTCCGAGCCCCGTTTTTGCTGTTTGTACCCAGAGGAGGAGGGGGCAGTGGGTTGGGGTCAGCACAGGGCTGGTCCTGCCTTGGGCCCGGGGCTTGGTACCCTTCAAATCCCCTTAGACTGATCTGGGTGGGAATGGACCTTAAATCCCACCCAGAGCCACCCCTGCCCTGGCAGGGACCCCTCCCACTGTCCCAGGCTGCTCCAGCCTGGCCTTGGGCACTGCCAGGGATCCAGGGGCAGCCACAGCTGCTCTGGGAATTCCAGCCCAGCCCCTCCCCACCCTCCCAGGGAACAATTCCTGCCCAATATCCCAGCCAGCCCTGCCCTCTGGCACTGGGAAGCCATTCCCTGTGTCCTGTCCCTCCGTGCCTTGTCCCCAGTCCCTCTCCAGCTCTCCTGGAGCCCCTTCAGGCCCTGCAAGGGGCTCTGAGCTCTCCCTGGAGCCTTCTCCTCTCCGGGTGAACAATGAGGTGAAAGATTTTCCCATTTAGAAGTGCCTGTGGAGCTCTTGACATTTCCGGGAAGGCTCTGGAAGTGCAGGACAGGGCAGAGCTCCTGTCCAAGGTCGGCGCAGCAGCAGCAGCAGCTCCCAGCCCTGGCAGCCCCCCCAGTCCTGGGGCTGGAACCTCTGTCCTGTCCTTTTCACTGAGGATGGAGATAATTAAATTTTGCACTGTGGTTACACCTCGGTAAATATTGTCTATAAAAATCAATTGGCATTTACTGTACTTAAGGTATAATAACGATTCTTATAAATCTAAATTATCCCAATAAATCTAAATTAAATGCCTGGGTTTAAATGTATTTAGGACATTTAATTAATAAAGTGTTACCAAATAACCATTACTAATCTGTTTACTTCAAGCCTGATTTCCATTTCCAGAGGATTTATTTCCCAGCAGCGTGTGTGGGAGGGTGAAAGGATGTGAAAGGGTTTTAAACAGCTACTGCAGGTACCAGGAATATTGGGAAATTGCCCAGGAAATTCCCTCATCTTTTCCCCCATGGAGAAATGCTGACGTGCTGGAGCCAGAAGTTCTCAAAGGAAAAAGTCCATTTTGATTTATCTGGAGTTTGAAGTGTTCAGAAAGTTCTGAAGTCTGAAACTTCCTCTTTCAACGTTCTCTGAACTCAGAGCTCTGCTTTGCTGTTTAAGCTGATTTTCCAATTAAAAATTTAATTGAACTTATAAAGACAGAAAACAATTAAGGATGAAAAGGTCAAAATCCAGAAGAGCTGATCTAAAGAAAGCCTCAGATTGGACACAAACGCTTCATGGATTATCCAGCCACTGGTGAAAACCAGGGATTTGCACTTCTTTTTCCTTGGAACTCCTCTTGGAAAGGCCCTTCCTCAAGGTCTGAAGCCAAAGTGGCTCCTGAGGTCCATCGGGAGCCTGGGACAGGCGAGGCCTCGAGGTGACCCCGTCCCAGGGGTGACGTCCCTGCCCACGGCAGGGGTGGCTCTGGGTGGGATTTAAGGTCCTTTCCCACCCAGACCATTCCCTGATTCCCTGATTCACCTGCAATTATAGGAGAGCACCTTAATTAGTGAATCCCTCATGCAGGCTGGCTCCCACTCCCACTGCAGGCAGGGACTCGTCCCAGGGGACTCATCCCAGGCTCACTCCGGGTTCCTGCCAGCAGAGCTGAGCTCAGGGTGCAGCGCGTCCATCCCAAAGGGCCTCTGGGCCTCTGTCCGGCCACTGTGGAGAGCAGAGTGCAGCAAACCCCTGCCAGGGAGAGGAGGTGTCCCACAGCCTGTCTGTCTCCTTCCGCTTGATTCCGACTGAGCTTGGCAGATGGAAACAAGCTCAGTCCTAAAGAGGCTGAGAAATTCTTCCTTAAAGGGAGCCTGGCGCGTCTGCCGGAACGATTGCCCGGCCCTGGGAGTGACGTTTGGCTTCATCCGTCTAACGAGGCTGACGGGCTCTCGGTGCCTCTTCTGATCGGGGTAATTTCTTTGTTTTCATGCTAAGTTTTATTGTTTATTGATTCCCCGAGTCACCCTGAGCCTGTGTCAGCTTTTATCTGCTCCCGGTAATGGAAATGGTTCTGTGGAAGATGCAGCGTGTAAAATCTCACTGTGCCAGCCCGGGACCCACAAACACCGTTCATTACCGTGATCACCACCCCCGGAGGTGACAAATCCAGGCCTCTCGTGCCTCCACTGCCCCACACAACTCCCGGTTTCCACATCCCGTGTGCTGCAGACTCCCGAGAGCGCAAATCCCACACCGAGGACACGGCGTGAGCAGCATCCCAGCTGTCACTTCCCCCAGGTCCAGGGCTCTGGATCCCCCCAGCAAATCCCTGCAGGCAGCCTGAGGGAACGTGACAAACTCCTCATGCCATGATCCTCCTGCTCGGATTGCCCCAAGATGCTTTTTTAACGATTTCCAGAGATTTCAGTCTGATTTGGGTCAGAAGAAGAGGAGGAACGGCAAATCTCAGCAGGGTGACGGCGACTGGGGCCTTTCTGGGCTGCTCTGTGTCACCCTGTGTGCGTTTCCGTGTGGGATGTGGTGACTGGCACGTGAGAAATTACTCTTAATTCCTCAAAATTGCTCTTAATTCCTCAATCCTGCTCCTGGAGCCCTGCTCTCCCGGGCAGGGCACCCTCTGCTTCCTTCTGGAGAGGCTTCAGCTCCCCAGCCTGTCCTGCATGGGATGTGTGACACCTGAACAGCAGGGAAATCCTGGGAACAAGGGTCAGGACAGCAGGAAACGCCCCCCAGGTTGCACCAGGGGGGTCAAATGGGATACTGGGGGAAATTTCCTGCTCCCTGGAGGGGAGCAGGGAAGCAGTTCCCAGTTCGGCCAGAAATAACCCAGTTTAACCATCCCAGCAGCGCCGGGCAGCGAGGGGAGCCCTGCCCGGGGCCCTGGCAGCTCCTGCCATGCCCGGAGGGGTGGGACAGGAGAGGGCTCCTTCAGCAGGGGGGCAGAGGGAAGGGGGGAGGCTCCTCCACACCCTGCTCGGGTGGGAGGGAGAGGGAGGCACAGGGCGCTCGGGTGGGATTTCACTGCACCTCCAGAGGGGTGGGGCAGGAGAGGGCTCTCCACGGGCTCCTGAGGGGAGTGGGGGAAAAGGCAGGGAAAAAAGGCCTGGCTGGGAATGGGGCCAGGGCAAACCCTGCCAGGA
>VZTE01005041.1:257134-268786 GCA_013397775.1 Eulacestoma nigropectus | reverse complement strand
CCAGGTTGGGGTGCCTGACCTTCCTGCAGCTCCCCCTGCTCCCAGGCAGCTCCCCCTGCCCCCAGGCTGTGCCTCCGGCCCCAGGGGTGCCCAGGTCACTTCTGGCTGCCCTGGTGGGACCGGACCCCGGGGACTTTGCCCAGCAGGGACTGGTGCACACCCTGAGAGCAGCTCTGCCTTGTTCCTGCCTCGTCCCTCCCTGCTCCGTCCCTTCCTGCTCCATCCCTTCCTGCTCTGTCCCTTCCTGCCTCATCCCTTCCTGCTCTGTCCCTTCCTGCCTCATCCCTTCCTGCTCTGTCCCTTCCTGCCTCATCCCTTCCTGCTCTGTCCCTTCCTGCCTCATCCCTTCCTGCTCTGTCCCTTCCTGCCTCATCCCTTCCTGCTCTGTCCCTTCCTGCCTCATCCCTTCCTGCTCTGTCCCTTCCTGCCTCATCCCTTCCTGCTCTGTCCCTTCCTGCCTCATCCCTTCCTGCTCTGTCCCTTCCTGCCTCATCCCTTCCTGCTCTGTCCCTTCCTGCCTCATCCCTTCCTGCTCTGTCCCTTCCTGCCTCATCCCTTCCTGCTCTGTCCCTTCCTGCCTCATCCCTTCCTGCTCTGTCCCTTCCTGCCTCATCCCTTCCTGCTCTGTCCCTTCCTGCCTCATCCCTTCCTGCTCTGTCCCTTCCTGCCTCATCCCTTCCTGCTCTGTCCCTTCCTGCCTCATCCCTTCCTGCTCTGTCCCTTCCTGCCTCATCCCTTCCTGCTCTGTCCCTTCCTGCCTCATCCCTTCCTGCTCTGTCCCTTCCTGCCTCATCCCTCCCTGCTCCGTCCCTTCCTGCCCCATCCCCTGGCAGCTCCCAGCAGGGACGCGCAGCTCTGGCTGGGGTGGGTTTATGGTATTTCCATCAGAACTGAGCCTGATTTTCGCCGGCACTGAGATCCCTTCCCAGCACAGAGGGTATGGAAAAGGCAGAAATAATTCACATCTGCCTTGAACTCCTTCCTGCTGGCAGAGGGATGTAAAAGAGTTCCCACATAATGCCCAGAAAGCTCTTCCCTCCCTCACCCCTCGCTCAGCCTGCGCGGTGACGCCGGAATCGCTGATGAGCTGACAGCCAGCACTTAAACGCTCCGAGCCTTTATTATTTATTTCTTGGGCAGAGAATCACCACTCTGGGTTATTTTTATTTTACAGATCCAGCTTCTTAAACTGCTTAAAAAGCTTTCGATCAAAGCTTACAGTGGCGCTGACAGAACACCGAGGGTTTGCGCTGGGGAGAGCCATCATTAATTATCAGGCTGTGAGCAGCACTGATAGTGCAGGCATTTGATTTTGATTTAATGTCTAAATAAGCTCGCTTACAATGGCAAAGAGCTTCCTGTTTAATTGAAAAGCACTAAGTTTTCTATCTCCCCTTCTTCTTTTCCATTCTGGCCACGATCCAGGTGTAGAAATAGAAAGAAACACGGACAGAATGCAGAAAGTCGGTGTGAAAATGCATCAGAGGCACGGGAGCCTGCTGAGCCGCCTGCCAGCACCGCTGCCGGCTGGTCCGGGCCAGCTCTGCCCTTCCAGGCCGTCCTCGTCCTTCCGCTCCCCTCCCAGCCCGGCCCGGTGCCCCCCAGCCCTCCCTGCCCTGGCTGTGCCCCTTCCATCCCCCTGGTGAACTCCCAGCACCAGGGCCTCGCCGCCCTCCCCAAAAGGGCATTTGCATCTTGGAAAGGCCTTCACCAAAGGCAGCCGGGCTGCTGCCCGGGAAGCAGGGACATCACTGCGCCAGGAGCGGGCACAGACCCTGCGAGCGGCCCCTGGCTGGCACCGGGGCTGCCCCGCAGACGCACGGTGGGTGCTGCAGTGCCGCAGGCACCCGACAGTGCCAAGGGCACCGCGAGGCTGACAGAGGAGGCTGGGCCAGCGTGGCACCGCGTGCCAGCCCCGCCACTGCCCGTGAGCCAGCGTGGCACCACCACTGCCTGTGAGCCAGCGTGGCACCACCACTGCCTGTGAGCCAGCGTGGCACCGCGTGCCAGCCCCGCCACTGCCCGGCAGTGCCTTCGGCAGCTGCTGGCTGAGGGACACAGGGACGATGCCGGACAAACAGATCGTGCTGGACACACGGATCATTCCCGACTCACAGCAGTGACCGCCCCTGCCCCGTGTCCCCTGGCCAGGGTGTTGGTGTGTCACACCCCCACAGACACCACCCAGGAGCAGCAGGAGCTGCTGGACACCCTGCGGGGCTGCTCTGGGGTTCCCCGATGTCAGAGCGAGCGCTGCCGGCTCCGCCCGGGGCCCCTCAGTCCTTCCACCCCTTCCACGGGGATCAGGGACCATGGAGGGGGACATGGAAAGCCTGGCTGGCCTTGCCCTGAGCCAGGTGTGCTGAGCACCACCGAGGTCAAGAGAGGGGTTGCTGGAACTGGGAGGGAAAACCATTTCCCCCTTATTCCCAGTCCCCGCGTGGGGCTCAGGTCCCAGTCAGGTCCCCGGGCTGGGCTGGTGTGGACAGAAGGTTTGCTGGAGTGAAGGCTTTATCTCAGTTCCTCCGTGGACAAATCTCCTGCTGGACTCTCCCTCTGCCTGGCTGGGCAGGCAGGGATCTGTCTGCAGCTGGATCCGGCCCTCCGGGTGGGAGCTCAGACCCTGCTCAGCCCCCAGAGGAGGTGACAGCTCCAGGGAGCAGCTGGATCCAGCCCGGGTGGCTCCGGGTGGGAGCTCAGACCCTGCTCAGCCCCCAGAGGAGGTGACAGCTCCAGGGAGCAGCTGGATCCAGCCCGGGTGGCTCCGGGTGGGAGCTCAGACCCTGCTCAGCCCCCAGAGGAGGTGACAGCTCCAGGGAGCTCTGAGCTGCTGTGACAGCTCCTCGCCACCGCCCAAACCGCACGCTCACGAACGATTTTCCACTTCAGGTGCCTTCTAGGAGTGTTAATGAACTCCCCCTTGTCAGAGCTCCGCACCGAGGGCGCAGGGAGGAGAGGAAGCCCAGCATGTCTGAATTCCCAGTTCCCAGGAGGAATCTCCACCAGGGCAGGACGCCAGGGAGCAGAGCCACCCACAGCCCTGGGCCTGGGGGCTGCGCTGGGTCTGCACACGTGGGCCTTGTGTTCGTCTGTAAAAGCTCAAGCGGCTGCCAAGAGCTGCGCTGCTGCTTGAGAAATGAGAGAGAAACAAAGCAAAGCAAAGCGCAGCAGAAATTAGAACTGAAATAAGTCTCCTCCATTAAATGAGTAGGGAAGAAAGGTAAACTGAGGCACAGAGCCAGGACGTGAAGGTCTCAAAGCCTGAGAGCTGAAGACAAGTGGCACTCACCAGACAGTTCCACCCCGCGCAGACGGAATCTCTTTGCTAAGTGACTTAAAGCTGATGGCACTGATGGCACTGATGGCACTGATGGTGGCGTGTGACACGCGGGGATCGCAGAGATAATGATCGCTTGTGAAACCAAACCCCGGCAGGGGCCGGGGCCACCCAGCAGAAATGTGATGTTGCTGTTGTACCGGGGACAGAGAAAACCGACATGGGCTCCATCCAGGAAGAAGTGGAATGGAGTGGAATTATTTATTAATTCACAGACTCGTTTATATATCTTAGTTCGCTTGAATGGCATAAGGTTATTGGTTCTTTGACCACCCACCTCTCAGAATGATTGGCTGAACTCCACAACACCCATTTCAAAATATTTCTCCAGTCAGTAACAACAACAATCTTGCACCTGCAAGATAAAGGGACTGGTTTACAAAAACCTCTCACTGTTCTCGGCCGGCATCCGTGTGAAAGCAAGGACTTTCACAGGGACCCTGGCAGAAAGCTGGAAAATCTCTGTGACGGAGCCTTCAGCATCCACAGGGTGACTCTGGCTGGATGGGATGGGACAGCGCGGGGTGGTCCCGGCCTGGCCACCGTGCCAGAGCTGCCCTGGCCGCTCAGGAAGGAACCACAGAACCGGCGTGTCCAGACAGGGGCTGGGCTGGCTCGGGGAAGCGAGACCGAGACATTGCAAAGGTCATTATTGCAAGGTGAAGCCACAGGTTTGTATCTCAGCTGTCGTTTTCCGAGCGCGTGGCTGCGCAGAGCTGGCAAAGCCGCGCATTTCTGCAGGCCCTGGCGGCGCTTTGCCTCGCGAAGGAGCGTGGGTTGGGCTGGCCACGGAACGAGCCCCGAGCAGGGCCAGGGACTGCCCAGGGCCTGCTCTGGGCGCTCCGGGGTGGCCGGGACTGGGAGCGGCCGGGCCCAGCGGGGAACGCGCAGCTCTGCTCTGCTAAAGGGCCGGGGAGAGCAGGGGAACCCTCCCTGCTCGGAACCGTCCTGGAGAATTCCTGAACCGCAACGGGAACCAGGGGGTCCTGTGGAACACAGGGAGATCTCAGAGCCCCACACTGGCCTGGGTTGGGAGGGACCTTAAATCCCATCCAGTGCCACCCCTGCCGTGGGCAGGGACCCCTCCCACTGTCCCAGGCTGCTCCAGCCCCGTCCAGCCTGGCCTTGGGCACTGCCAGGGATCCAGGGGCAGCCACAGCTGCTCTGGGAATTCCAGCCCAGCCCCTCCCCACCCTCCCAGGGAACAATTCCTTCCCAATATCCCACCCAGCCCTGCCCTCTGGCACTGGGAAGCCATTCCCTGTGTCCTGTCCCTCTCCAGCTCTCCTGGAGCCCCTTCAGGCCCTGCAAGGGGCTCTGAGCTCTCCCTGGAGCCTTCTCCTCTCCAGGCTGATGGACCTGGAGTAGCCAAGAGTGGAAGAACCCTCTGACAGCTTTGAAGGCTGAGCCAGGAGGGCTCATTTTCTCCCCCACGTTCTGGAGAGAAACAAGGTTTGCAAAGCTCCCCTCCCTGCCTGGAGCTGCTCTTCCCTGCAAGGGCAGGATTTGTCCTTTGGCGTGGGAGAAAGCAGAGACCTGTTTGAATAATTGGTTTCAAGGCTCTTTGGTAATGCTGTATAATTTAAAATACAAAATCAAAGATTTTGTTAAACCAGTTTCTTTAAAAAAAAAAAAAACAGACTTTTTCTTTGGGAGATTGGAGAAAAAAAAAGTAATTGCAGACCCAAGGGAAAGTTTTGCTTCCAGCTTGAGCACTTTCAAAAGTGATCATAAAAATAATGGTGAATTCTAAGCAAGGCTGCTGCAGGCTGGAAAATGGAAAAGTTTCATTTTAGCGCTTTCCAAGGGGACACATCAAACTCTTCCCGAGTACGGCCAGCAAGCACCAGCCACTTAGCAGGAGAGGGATGGGTTTGCTCGAGATTTCAATCAGGCACTCGGTGTTTTGCGGCAAAAAAAAAGGAGTTTTTACTCCATCAAATCATCTCAGAAGTGCCTGAGCCCGCTGGGCTGTGCCAGGAGCGGGGCCGTGCCAGGAGCGGGGCCGTGCCAGGAGATGCCTCTGCTCCGCTCTGGGGTGGTGGGGCCGGGCTCGGCTTTCCCAGCTGCATTCCCGAGCCCTTTCCCGGGCCGGGCGCTGCTTGGGCAGGGAGGGAGCCCGGAGCTTTCCTGGGGCACCTCCTCCCCTCAGCGGCCCGTGGGACACAGTGGCGTCATTTTCAGCGGATAAAGGGGAGCGCGCTTGGGGCGCTGGCGGGAGGCCTGGACGCGGGCGAGGGCGATCGGTGTCCGCCGGTGCCGCAGAGCCCCCGCTGGTTCCGTGTCGCGCTTTGTGCTCCCGGAGCGCACCCCGAGCCTCGGCTGCCGCCTCCCTCCCCTCCCGAGCCGCTCCTGACCCAGCGTTGCTGGGAGCTCGTCCTGGCCCTGCTGTTCCTGCCCTGCCCCGTGGAGGGAGGTGACGGTCAAAGGAGGCGACAATCCAAGGAGGTGATGGTCAAAGGTGGTGACAATCCAAGGAGGTGACGGTCAAAGGTGGTGACAATCCGAGGAGGCGACAATCCGAGGAGGTGATGGTCAAATGTGGTGACAATCAGAGGAGGTGACAATCAGAGGAGGTGACAATTCAAGGAGGTGACAGTCAAAGGTGGTGACAATCAGAGGTGACAATCAGAGGAGGTGACAATCCGAGGAGGTGACAATCCAAGGAGGTGACAATCAGAGGAGGTGACAATCAGAGCCCTGGCGGTGACACACGGAGCTGAGCTCCAGTGACAGGGCAGGGGCTGGCGCAGCTCCTCTGCAGCCTCTGGAAACGCTTCCATGGCTCTGCAGGGCAAAGGGAGAGCGGGCAGGGCTCGGCTCTGGGGTTCCCAGCTGGATGTGCCTCAGTTTCCCCACACGCACAGCAAAGAAACTCTGACCCACCACAGAGTCATGGAATGGTTTGGGTTGGAGGGACCTTAAATCCCACCCAGTGCCACCCCTGCTGTGGGCAGGGACACCTCCCACTGTCCCAGGCTGCTCCAACCGGGCCTGGGACAATTCCAGGGATCCAGGGGCAGCCACAGCTGCTCTGGGAATTCCAGCCCAGCCCCTCCCCACCCTCCCAGGGAACAAATTCCTTCCCCATATCCCATCCAGCCCTGCCCTCTGGCACTGGGAAGCCATTCCCCCTTGTGCAAAGTCCCTTTCCAGCCTTCCTATGAGGCCCCTTTCCAGATCAGAGCAGTTCATTTCTGCTCCCGAAGTTAAAACGGAGCTGAGTGAAACCCCCGCAGCAAACTGTGCCCGCAACTCTGAGCAAAAGATGCAGCCGAAATCACCGCGGGGATTTCCATCAGGCAGGGGTGAACATCTGGGTTCGCTGTCTCACGGCACATAACAGAAATCCATCCCCCGTTAATTCCAGGTGAATATTTGGAGAGGCCTTGAGCAGGGAGCAAACCCCGCACTGGAACCTCTGGAGTTCCGGGGCTGATGGTCTTTGCCTTCTGCTGGCAGCTCCGAAAAAACCTGGGGAAACGGAACCAAAGTGGGCTTTTAGAACTTTTTGGCAAACAGAAAATGGAAAAGATTTCTGCTTTGAGTCTAATGAAAGCCATCAGTGATGTGTGGCAGTAATGAAATGAGTTGGTCCTTCTCACGCACCCCCGGCTGGGGCAGGGTTTGATGTGCTGGAAGGGAATTCCAAAGCCAGGGATTATTTCACTTTCCCGAGGCCATCCCTGTTGTTGGGAAGCCCTTGCCATGAAGCACCTCAGCTCAGGGGGAGGCTGCTGTCACCTTCCTTGTGGAGAGCACAGACAAAACCAACCCCAGGGAAAACAGAAACATTTCCAGGCCACCAAATCTGCCCTTTTCTCCCTCTCAGAAGGCCCCAGCTTGGAAATGCCCCCCGTGCTCTGAGCAGGTCAGTTCCCCTCTGGAAGCGCCTTTCCCTGGGCCAGGGGGGCCAGAGCCTGAGTGGAGGCGTCCAAACTGCAGGGAAAGTGCCGGGGAGGAGGGGAAGGTGTGGGGTGACCTCTGTGGGGTCAGAGAGCTCAGGGGTCTCTCCCAAGGAGTTCCCTGGAGTTCTGAAGGACCCCTGGCTGCCTGTCCCAGCCCGGCCTGGGGGAGGGATGCCCCTCCCAGCGTCTCTCCCGGCTCCTCAGAGACTGATGGGGAGATGCTCCCGTGATTGCCTCGCCCCGCTCTGCACTCCAGCGCTAACGGGGAGGAGATTTAAGGCTGTGACATCGCTGTAACGGGGAGCCCGTAAATAAAGCTCTCATAGCTCCCTCGTTCTGTCTGCATTGCACCCATTAACCACTCACTCCACACGAGGCTCTGCACAGTGGCAGCCCATTCCAGAGGGTTTCCCGTGCTGCAAACTCCAGCCTGTGGTGGGAAGTGGGGGGAAAAACAGAGGGAGGGAGGTTTGAGGCTCTGGCTGCAGACCTGAGCAACTCGTGGGGATCCAGTGCATAATCCAGGAGCTTCTTGGCACTTAAAACTAAATGTGCCTGGCATTTTATTGTGGGAAATAAAAGGTTCCACCCATTCCCAGTGTCTGCGGCACCACTTGGAAGCGCAGCTGATCTGGGCTCCAGCCTGAGCCCCAGGAGAATCTTTGCATCCTCACCACAGTAAAAGCAGCTCAGTCACTCGGAGCCGGTAAAAGCAGCGTGTGCTGGCTGGGTTTAACTCCGGGGGCACCCCAGAGGAGGAGGATTCCTGGTCCCCGAGCCCCGAGCGCGTCGTGTGGATCAGAGGGAGCGCTGATAAGAGCGCTGATAACAGGGACTGAGCTAAAGATGAGAAGAGGGACTGTGCTGAGAGCTCCCCCGGAGCTGCTCTGCTGTTGAAGCCGAGCAGAGCAGTGGGGGCTGCTCTGCCCAGAGGTCTCGGTTTTCACACTGGTTCCATTCAGCGTTGCACAGAACACAGGCCCCGCACGGCTGGGAGCTGGCTCCGGGCTGATGCAATCCGTTAGCACTTGCCAGGCAAAAATACCCTCTCCAGAGGAGAGGCGGCCTCGAAAGGAGCGAGTGAGAGGCCGGGTGTAAAAATACCAGCGCTCTGACTCTGCCCGAACTCTGCTCCAGATCTCCGCGGCGACAAAACCCTGGGGAAAGGGGGATGAATCCAGGCAGCACTTCCATGTCCACAGGGGCTCAGGGAACAGGATCTGTCCGAGCTCCGAGCCAGTTCTCGAGGCTGAACAGCCCCAGCTCCCTCAGCCTCCCCTGGGCAGGGAGATGCTCCAGGCCCCTCCTCATCCTCACAGCCTCCACTGGACCATCCTCGCTGTGCTCGTCCCCAGCTGAGCCGTGAGATGAAAGTGAACCATCAGAGGGATGAAGGGGAACCATCAGAGGGATGAAGGAGAACCTTCCAGGATGAATGAGAACCTTCAGAGATGGAGCTGAACCATCAGGGATGAAGACGAACCACCAGCAGGATGCGGTGAACCCTCAGAGAGATGAAGATGAACCATCAGAGACGGAGGCGAACCATCAATGGGATGAAGATGAATGATCAGAGAGACGAAGGCGAACCGTCAGAAGGACAAAGATGAACCATCAGAGATGAAAGTGAGCTGTCAGAGATGAAGGTGAACCCTCAGAGTAGAAGGTGAACCCTCAGAGAAGAAGGTGAACCATCAGAGGGATGAGGTGAATTGTGCCCCTCACTCCGTGCAGGGTTTCTGACCCATTCTAGACTCCCTGAGTTTTAGTTTAAGTGGGGTAACTCAGGAGGACCCCACAGGCTTCTCTCCAGCCAGAGAGAGCCCAGGCTCAGTGATGGACCCAGGGATGCCCGGATGGAAGGGACAGATGTTGATGTTCATCATTTTAATGTGAAAAGCTCGGGTTTGAACGGGCAGGCAGAGCTAATGTGAGCCAGCCCCCCCAAAACCGCAGCAAAGGGGGAATTCCACCAAAGGTTGGGATGGCTGTAAACAATTAAGGCCAATGTTCCTTCCTGAGCAGCACCACTGAAGCTGGATGCAGCTAATTTCCAGCACCAGGAAAAGGGGGGATGGAAAAAACCGCGATGCTAAGCACAGAGCCAACAAAATTAAACTGAGAATTAATTTCATCCATTATAACTGATTGCTGTAAATTAAAACTAGAAGGAAATAATTGGTAGCATGGAGCTTTTAGTGTTTCCTCCAGATTAGGGGAATGAGATTTTTTTATTAGGAGCACTAAACTCCTCTGATGTGCTCCCGTGTCTCCGTGCATTTTTCCTGATTCCCGATTCCTGATTCCAGCCTGGTGGCACACTGGGCTGTGGGAACAGCAGCATTTCCTTCACTGGGCCCCAAATCCTGAGCCAGTCCTGCAGGGCTGAGCTGGGTTTGAGGGTTCCTGGGGGACAGGGAGGTGTTCTCTGATCCCGGGATCCTGCAGGGCAGGATCATCATTCCCTCCCGAGAGGCTCCTGCTCCACTGCTGGGGAGGCTCCAGGGATGGGCGAACGCCCAGGACAGCAATCCCTTGTTCCCAGGGACAAGGAGAAGCTCCCTGGATTCCATTTCTGTGGCAAGGGCTCCTGGCAGGTTGGGATGATGGTGTTGGTCTCCTTCAGCTCCTCGCTGGTCCCTCGGAGCCATCCCAGCCTTTGCTGTGCTCCCAGCCTGCACGGAGCGGGCAGAGGTTGGGGTGAATCCCTCCTGCTGATCCAGCCTCCCTCTGCAAAATCCCTGTGGGGCTCATTCCTCTCTCCTTCATCCCTTCATGTCCAAAAATCCACAGTGCGGAGCTGCCACCCCAATGCAGAGGGAGAACAGAGCCCCAGGGGTTGAACTTCCCTGCCCTCCCCTCTCGGGGGATGTTTCCCACAAGGAGTGAAGCCTTGGGAAGGCCCCGCTTGGTGCTGGGGCGATGTCAGGAAATGGAGCTCTGGGCTGGCTGCTCTGTTTTCCTCAGAGGATGTTTCTCTGCATTTATTTAATTAATTCCTTCAGCTCACATAAGGGTAATAAGATTTTTATTTATTTTTGCGTGTCTGCAGCGCTCCCTTCCTCGAGGAACTCCAACGCCTTGGGCAGGAGCAGGAGCAGCCCCGGCAGAGCCGGCTGCGGCCACTTCCCACCCAGCTGAGCACGCGGTGCCCTCCCGGGCCAGCGCCAAAGGCCACCAGCTCCGACTGAACCTGCAGGGAGCTCAGGGGACACCATTCCAGCCGGGAATGGGCCGTGGAGCTGGGTTTTACACCTCGGCTGGATTTCCCAGAGGGTGTTCAGGGACGCTGGGCGAGCGCAGGAGCCGAAGGCATCGCGTTCCCAACGCTCCTGAGAGGCAGCAGCTCCAGGAAGGCAAAATCCGGGAGCGGAGGGAGAGGGAGGAGTGCCACCTACTGCAGCATCCCCACTCGGCTGCCTCGGAGCCAGCAAAAACAGGAACTTCTTGTTTTGTAGTTGGGAATATAAAGGAAAGGGAGAAAAGGAGCGGGGAGGGGGGTGCGGAGAGAAGCAACCTAAAAAAAGGAATGTGCTGAATGGCGTTTTGTGCCAGTCCCGTGTTTATAAATAGCCCCAATGACACCGCTCTTTGCAAGATGGATTTCGGAATATTTCTGATCAGCAAAGAGTTTGAGCTGCAAATAACAATAAACGGGGGAAATGTGTATAAATAAAAGGCATTAGAAACCCGCTCCATGTGGGATCGGCAGCGCATCTTGAAGCCTACATCAAAGGGGCTCAATTAGCCGGCACATTTTCTAATTACATGTTCTAATTTACAACAAATCCGGGTTTCTAATGAAGCCTTGATTGTCGGTGCAGATGGCGAGGCCCGGACCCGGCGTTCCGCACTCGCTGCCACTGCCAAGGCAACCACCTGATGCTGCAGCCCCGGCTCCTTCCCCTGCTCTGCCCAGACGCCTCCGTTCCCCCAGTGCCCCAGGAATCTCCCCGAGCCCAAATGCAGCTGAGAGGGCGACCGGTGAAAGCGGCCGCAGGAACGGTCACCGGGGGATGCAGCAGCGCCCAGAGCAGCTCCCCAGGCAGGCAGCGCTCGAGCTGTGGATGTTTTCCCTTTGCAGTCCCGCCTGGCACGTGCAGAGACAGGGAAGGGGACTTTTCCCAGCAGAGCCCTCAGGCGCTCGCCCAGGCGTTATTTTCAGTCGCAGCCAGCGTTCCCTCCCCGCTCCCCCGGGGCATTATTTGCAGGTTTTGGGGCGTCAATCGCTCCAAATGGGATGAGCGCTGAGCCCCAGGGTTTGTTCCTGAGCGGGGACAGCTCTGAGAGAAACAAGGAATCATTCCCGGGAGAACGGGGCTGGGAGCAGCAACAGCTGAGATCAGGGAATCCTGGAATGGTTTGGGTGGGAAGGGACCTTAAATCCCATCCCACCCCATCCCATCC
>VZTE01005041.1:204243-256821 GCA_013397775.1 Eulacestoma nigropectus | reverse complement strand
GGGGCAGCCACAGCTGCTCTGGGAATTCCATCCCAGCCCCTCCCCACCCTCCCAGGGAACAATTCCTTCCCAGTATCCCACCCAGCCCTGCCCTCTGGCACTGGGAAGCCATTCCCTGTGTCCTGTCCCTCCATGCCTTGTCCCCAGTCCCTCTCCAGCTCTCCTGGAGCCCCTTCAGGCTCTGGAAGGTGGATGGATTCAGCCCAGAGCCATTTCCATGCCCCCAGCCAGACCAGGGCACCACTGCCCCTTCCAGCCCCCTCTGTCCCTGCTCTGGACATGTTCCAGTCCAAACAGACACAACGAAGTGCTGGAAAAAAGGGGGAACTGAGGCTTGGAAAGAGCACAGACAGCCTGGATCTTTGGGACAACAGCAGGAAAATCTGCTTCGCTTCCCTTCTGAGGCAAAGCAAAGCAAATCTTTCCTTCCAGGGCTTCGTTAAGGAAACAGCCGCGGATCCCGTGCCAGGGGCACCGTTTAAAGAACAATTATTAGAGACTAGAGGAGAAACCTCTTTTATCTTTGGCCTCGATGGCGTTTTAAACCTGATACCTCTCCCCCTCCACTGTTTCATTTACATATCAAAATAATTGCCTCCCAAATTCCACAGCCCTGGAGATAATCTGCCTTTCAGAGGCTGCTCAGGCCCCTGGGTGAGCCCTGGGCACAGGAGCTCCATGGTGAAGCTCAGAAATCCTCCCGGAAGGATCGATGTCTCTGAGTGGATGTGGATGTCGTTACCACAGTGACACGAACCCCCACAATATCCTTTGCTTTTCATCGCCTCAGATCAATAGCGGGGGAAAAAAAAAACCCAAATCAACCCGTTTTTCCCCTTTGTTCTGGACTGAAAGTCGATTTTGATGTGCTTCAGTTTTGTTTGTCACGGGGAAGAGCTGGGTCTCAGCTCTGCCCGCCCAGCTGATGAGAATCCTGCTCTGTGTGGCCGCATCCAGGTGACCACGGAGATGCCAGGGTGTGACACAGCCTGCAGGGCACGGGGCAGGAGAGGGGCTCGGGTCCCACGTGGAGAATCGTTTGGGAGTTACAGCCTTCACTTCAAACGTTCCCCACTCTGCCTTTCCCTTCTGTTTGGTACAAACACAGGAAATGTAGAAGGGCCACGTAAATTCAAACAGAACGTTTTATCTATTTTCCCTTCCAGGGAAAAACCAAAAAACCTCCAAACAAACTCAAACAAACAAAAAAACCCCCCAAACCACAAAAACACATGGGAGAGAGAAGTCCAAGCCCCACGGCAGCCCTGAGCCAGCTGCAGCTGAGGGAACGCACACCCAGCTGCCTCCTCCCCTCCCAGAGGTGCCCGGGGTGATGAGGAGAGGGATGGCCCCGGGGACAGATTCCCCTGATGGCCCCGGGGACAGATTCCCCTGATGGCGCAGGCTCGTGTAATAAAGTGAAGAAAAGAGAAATATCTCTCTCTATCCATTTTCTAAAAGTGTCTCCCCTCCCTCTCCATAAACCGGGTGAGACAAATTGAAGCCAAAGCGTCTTTCCCTTCCCGGCTGCCGCTGCCACGTCCCTGTCCTGTCCTTGTCTCTGTCCTGTCCTTGCCCTGTCCCTGTCCTGTCCCTGTCCCTGTTCCCATCCCTGTCCTGTCCCTGCCCTGTCCCTGCCCTGTCCCTGTCCCTGTCCCTTGCAGGGATGGGGAACAGGGGGGTTGCAGGGATGGGGCACAGGGGGGGTTGCAGGGATGGGGCACAGGGGGTTGCAGGGATGGGCACAGGGGGTTGCAGGGATGGGGCACAGGGGGGGTTGCAGGGATGGGCACAGGGGGTTTGCAGGGGATGTCTCCCCTGTCCAGCTGCATTCACTGGGACAGGAGCTGATCGTCTTCCTTTTCCTTCACCGCTCCCCTTCAGGGGCTGCCAGGAAAAACCGAGTGTGGTTTTATGGCACAAATCACCTGCTGTGGAATAAATCAAATGGTGATGGCTTTCAGTCCTCCCATTAGAGAAATAAAACCTCCAGGTGCAACCTCGGTGTCAGAACTTGTGTCCCGGTGACCGACGCCACAACCGTTCCAACGCTCCCATTTTCCCAGAAAGCCGCTGCTGACGGTGCCTCATGTTGGAAGAGAAAATCCCAGCGCTCGATTGCCTCGCTCCCTCGGGAGGCAGAGCAGCCCTGACGGGACTCTGTCACTGCAGGAGCAGAGTGAGGCCGCAGGGCTGAGCACAGCCGGCCCCAGGCGAGTGTGAGGCGATCGCTCCCCGGCCAAGCCGACTGCCTCTGCAGAACCTGGGACTCCACTCGCTGTCATCTGAAGGGAAACAACCCCGTGACCTGCTCCAGACAGCAAAGCTGAAGGGCTCCGAGGTCAGCAGATAAATGTGAGGCAGAGCCATGGATATAATCATTTAAACCCGAAAGCGAGAGTAATGAATGAATGCTGGATTTCAATTATCCTGAGATAATTCAAATTACTTTAAATAGATCGCTGACCTACTAAAAACTGCCTGGGCTCTCATCCTGCGTTTGCTGCCCGATTCAGCTAATGACTGTTTGATCCCGTTCCTCCCTTTCCCGGGAACGGCAGGGTGGTTAATGGCAGGCCAGGGCTCCTGCTGGGCTGAGCCCGCAGTGGGTGCTGCTCCCCTCTGCCCGTGCCCCGTCCCCTCCTCTCAGCTCCGGCGTTTCCAGCCTGGGGAGCTCAGGCTGGGCTGGTGGCACCTCTGAGAGGAGCAGCTCACTGCAGCACGGGCTGAGGGAACTGCTGCATTTGCTCTGTTTCAGAACCAGCTCGGACACCCCTCTGCCCCCACGGGGCTGCTGCCTCCCCTCAGCTGAGCCGAGTCCTTCCCCAGCAGCTGCTAAATCCCAAATCACAGCCCCCGAGCTCCTCCCCAGCCTGGCCTCAGTTCTCAGGGCGGTTCAGTGATTCAGTTCCCAGGAAGGTTCCCCAGCTGTCACACCAGGGCTGTCGGGTGGCCACAAAAGCAGAGCAACACCCAAACATCCCGAGATCCTCCCCACACCACCAGACCTGGCATTCCTCCTGCCTGGGGGCGTTCTCAAGCTCCTGCTTTTCCCTGGACACTGGCGCTGAGCTCAAATACAGTCAGGAGCAGGAAGCTGCCCGAACACTGAGGGCAAACCTCTTTGGGGAGCGTCACCAAAGGGATCCCCCTATTTCAGTGTCATCCTCACGCTCCAGGAGGAGTTACTGGTGCTGGAACTTGCACTTGGAAATGTTCTCGCTGCTTTCCTGGGCACACGGGGAGCCCCACCTGCACTGGGGCTGCAGCACCATCGCGGGGACACTCAGGGATGAGGAGATGGGATGCACCTGCTGATGACTCTTCCAGCTATGTCTGCTCCTCTGCTGAATGTCCCCACAGTCTGCTCCAGACGATGGATTCCAGCAGTTTGTGGAGCCACGGGAGATGTGCGGAGGCAGGACGGGCCTTTGCTGCCTTTATTCATCACTGCTAATTGCTGAGCAAACGAGTGGGAAAAGATCTCCAATATCCATCCTCACTTGTGAGCAACTGGCTGCTGAGGGTGCGGGTTTTACTTGCTGAGGGCCGGGGAGGTGGAGGGAGATGGAGAGCCAGGTTTAGGGGAGTACTGAGGCTGGAATGTTGTTCCTGTTGTCACTGCTGGAAGCGTGGCACTAAAGCTCACAGCCAGCCAGAGCTGGGCTTGGCCCAAATCCACAGAATGAGCAGAGAAAAGGCTTCTCAGAGTGAAATAAATTCCCTTGTAAACACCAAAACCTCCCAGATCTTGCTGCTTGCATTGAGAGGAGCAGAATGCACTGGTGCAGGTCCCTGCACGGCTGCTGAGGCACCGGGCAGGCTCTGCCACCGGGCACTGCCTCAGCCCCGGGCTCCGCTTCAGCCTTGACCCTGCTCAGGGAGATCCCCCACGTTTCACGGGCAGCAGGCCTCACACCCAGCTGCTGGAAGTGGAACCGAGCTCTGCACCACAGAGCCCAAACCAGCCCCCAGGGCCCCGCCTGGGTTTTACCCAGCCCAGCCTGACGAGGTTCTCATGGAGCCACAGACTCAAATCAGTGCCTTAAATAAACCAGCACAGAGAGGAGCCTCAGCAAGGAAAAGCACATCCAAAGAGCAGCAGCCCTTTCCTGAGGTGCCAGCAAAGGTCTGAAGCTTTTGCCCATCAGGGTTATTGCTGGAACAAAAGTGAGCGTTGCCATTCCCAGTAAAACCAGGAAAGCTCTCCCATGGGTACAGACAAGGGGAGGAGTCACTGCACCGCGTTTCCCCAGGAATCACATGGGATCATTAGGAGTATCAAACCCCATTTTTGCAGCACAGCAGGCCCGAGTGGGGACTTTGTGGCAGGGCCTGGTTTCACCCTGGCCCCCAAAGGTGCCCAGTGCCCCTGCAGAGCAGCTCCCGGGCTCAGTCGCCCCGGTCAGCAGCAGATCCGAAGCACAAAACCAGTTTGATGTGGAAAGTGTTAATTAACCAGCCCTAATTACACTGCAAATTGCTCTGGAATCGCATGCAATCATTCAAAAGCCAAACCAGCAGTAAGTCTGGAAGCATCTGGTGCCCTCTGGAAGATGATGAACGGCACCGTTTGCTCCTGATCATCTCTGGGTAAGCAGAGGGGCCCGCCAGGCTCGTCCTGGCTCATATTAATGGGGGAGCCTCGCGTTAATTGACTAAGAAAAAGTGGAATGTAATTAGTCCAAGAGAAAATTATTCTCGATGCTTCCACTGGGGCACCTTCAGCTGGGCCACAGCCATTGAGTTACACAGAATTTTATTTAGCAGCCCATCCCAGGAACCATTGAAGCCACTGACTCCTCCTGAACCCCGCTGAAGACATTCCCGGTTTTCCAGACGGGCTCTGCAGGATCCATCCTGCTGCCAGGCCAGGTCACCCAGTGATGATTTTCTTTCCTCTCTGGGCCTGAGAAGCGGCGATGCCAAATGATTGTTGCCTTTTTTCCTTTATCTACCTTCTGCACTTTTATACAATATCTGTGTAGAATACACACAAATAGCTCTTGCTGTATCCGGGGCTGGTTTTCCCAGCACTCTTCCCTACCTCTTCCCTAGGCAGGGCGACAAAACACGTTCCAAGGCCCCCCAGCCTATCCTGGCTCTTTCTGGGAACCAAGGCCGAAAATCAGCGCTTCGAGACACATTTCCATAAAGAAAGTTTAGTTCCCATCTCGGGGGGGTGGATTTAGAAGGGGTGAAATTACCTCTTAGGTGTCTAATTGGTGATTTTTGTCAATTATGCTAATTTGCTAAACTTGCAACACTGTGTTCAGCCCGCGGGGGGCGGGCATTTTGTGGACATTTTCCATGTCTGCCCCTGGAGGCCTCCAATAAAGACCAGCCTTCAAACCACCTCCTATGCTAAGATTATCTCGAAAGCCTGTTGTTTTATTTCCAGGTTCTTCAAGGCAGCAGCAGCAGCAGCTCCTGGGCTCTCCCCGCACTCCTGTTCCCAGATGAAGATTCGGCTGCTCCCGACTCCGTGGCACAGTGATGGAAACAGCGCAGGGAAAGCAGCAGGAGAAGGGGCACAGGAAGATTTTAGCTCTGCTCCTTGGCTCCTCTTCGCCCTCCTTCGCACCCGGAGCAAACCTGCACATCCACCTGCCCTCAGATCCTCCTTCCCCAGCGCAGACTGACCAGGGATAAAACCTACCAGCTCTTCATTGATTGGAAACCGCTGTTTGTGCCCACAAGCCAGGCAGGGTGAGGAACACCAGCACCACAGAGGCTCTGAGGGCTGGTCGGAGAGAGCAGCAGAGGCACTGGGGTGGTGCCAGGGCAGGCTCAGCCCGGGGTGTGTGGCCAGGAATCCCGGCTGGGAGGGTCTGTGCTGCTTTCACGGGGCTGAGTGACCTTTGGAGAGGGAACTGCTCGCTCCGTGTTTCTCCAGAGCAGCTGAATGGAAGCAGCCACGAGTCCTTCACAGCTCGCTGCCCTCAGGAGCTGCCGGAGCTGTCAGAGACACATCCTGCTCCTCCCCGGCCCATTTGGCCGTGTTCAGAGAGGAGATTTAACAGCTTTTCTTACATTTCAGACAGAGCTGTCTCAGGGCTGGCGCTTTCCTTGTTTCCCCATGGCAGCAGTCACGTACTCGCCATCAATAAATTCTCCTTGCGGGTTCTCATTCGGGGTATTTAAGCCCAGGACGGGCAGGAAGCAGCACGGTGCTCTCAGGGGTGGAGCATCCTCATATCCCAGGGGAAAAATAACTTTTCCTGGGAACCTGGAGCCCTGTCCTGGCCCTCCTCCTGCAGGGTGAGGGGTGCAGTGCCCCCGCTCTCCAGGTGACCACATTCCATCATTAACTCCTCCTCGGGATGGACAGGGATGTCCACACCTCCCAGAAGGATTTTTCAAGCTGTCCAGTGACATCACCTGATAAACCTTCCCTTTGCACCAGGAAAGTCAGGAAAACCCATTATTTTATAATGCAAAACCACGATATCCTTATGTGTTTTTGTAGAAGAGATTTTAGGCACAAACTGGTTCTGCTTTCAGGCCTGTCACAGAGGTTGTTTTTTTTTTTTGAGGTCCACAAGCCAAAATAAAGTTGACTGATCTCACTTTCAGGCCTCAGCTGAACTCGAGATGTAGGAGAAGGTCTCACCATCCCAATTACTCAGAATTCAAAGTTACTGATCCCCCCCTGTCTCCAAAATCTCCCCCGAACGTGGAGGAATTCAGGGGGATAAAGAACATCCTTCCCCTGCAGCCAGGAAATCGCTGCTCCGTTCCAAGCTGGCAAATGGCAAAGTAAAGACAAATCACTGCTCATTTAACCCTCATACCCATAAAAAGTGGTGACGAGAGAAGAGGCTTTCAACATTAAAAATGAGATTTAAGGGGTGAGTTTTACCCTCTCGCAGCTCTGTGAAATATTCCCAGCACAATCAGCAAACCGTGCAAGGAGCAGCTTTTGCATCTCTCGTTGGATTTTGTGCTAAAAGCACGGAGAGGTTCCCAGGTTTCCTCCCCTGAAGGAGGATCCTTCCCAAGCCAGGTCCTCCAGCCCTGCTGGAATTCCCTCCTGATCCCAATCCCCTGAGCTGAGCCCTCGATCTCCCCCCGGGCCTTCTGCTCTGGGTTTGAACCCAACACAGAACCACGGAATGGTTTGGGTGGGAGGGACCTTAAATCCCACCCAGAGCCACCCCTGCCGTGGGCAGGGACCCCTCCCACTGTCCCAGGCTGCTCCAGCCTGGCCTTGGGCACTGCCAGGGATCCAGGGGCAGCCACAGCTGCTCTGGGAATTCCAGCCCAGCCCCTCCCCACCCTCCCAGGGCACAATTCCTTCCCAATATCCCATCCAGCCCTGCCCTCCTTCAGCTTCAGGCCATTCCCTGTGTCCTGCCCCTCCATGTCCTGTCCCTCCAGCCCCTCTCCAACACAGCAAACGCTCCACGGCACAGAACTTCAGCTCCTTCCAGGACCTGGATTGGAAACTCCCCCAGGATCCGAGTGCTCTGCAAGGCAGCTCCAGCTTTTCCTGCAGTCCTGCTCCTGCCCCTCAGACCTCTCCTGAGCTGGAGGCCCCTGTGCCCAGAGAGAAGCAGGAGAACATCCCTGCCCTGGCAGCGGCTCCAGCCGAGGCACGCGGGGCTCTCCAGGCACAGCTGCTCCTCTCTTGACTCTTTCCTGGTTGTCTTCGCCTTCCCTGTGATCAGCAGAGCGTGTCGAGTCCCCTGACAAGGATCTAATCTCCCTCCTGGCTGCTCTGACTCGAGCACTCCTTTGCAGAACAATGTTTCTTCCCAGAAAAATGCAATTTTATTCCGGCTGCCCTATCAGGCCTCTGATATTGGTGCTGAGCTTCTCAGGAACCCCCTCAGCCAGAACATTCCTGTGCTGGCAGATCCTATCAGGGAAGAGGGAGGATATGATGCCTCTGTGGCGTGGCTGTTGTGAATAGAGACAGAGATATGGAGAGAAAACACGAGATAGAGGCACGAATAAACAAACCTTGGAGCAATATCCTGCAGTTTTTGTAGAGGAGCCTCCTGACTCTGGAGGGAACAGTCTCGTGGCCCAGCCTCCCACTCTCTTCTCCTTTTTTCCCTGAGCCAGTGATGTGTTTTCCAGTCAGCCAGCGCTGCCTGTGCTTTCTGGAGAGGGGCTGATGGGGCAGAGTGAATGTGGCACTAATGGGAAGGGGACGGGGCAGAGCCTGGGCCAAACGCGCAGCGGCTGGGAAAGCTGAGGGGAGGGAAGGCAGGACAGGAATTCCTGCTGTGACACACCATCAAGGGGCTGTTGGCATCAATCACTGCCCAGCTCCGCGTGCTGACTGATGATCCCGGCCTGTCTGCAGCCAGGATTAATGGGAATGAGCAGGGAAAGGCTTGGCCAGGGCACGGGAAGGCTCCTGCAGGCTGCGAGGAGCCCGAGCAGCGCTGCTCCAGGAGGGCTCGGGGGACTGAGGCATCATTTATTAGCTGCTTTCCTAATGAATTCTTTTAAAATAACACAGCTGACTGCTGGAAAGAGCCGATTTGTCACAGCGAGGCCCTTTTGCGGGAACAGCCCCGTTTGAAAGCTCCGAGCATTTCCTGAGGGCCGGGAAGGGCTCCGGATGCCCAGCCAGGTTCCCTCCAGCCCTGTCCTGGCTCCTGCCCCAGGAACAGGCTTGATCCAGGCTGAAAACCTCTCATGAGCACGAGAAAGAGCAAAGGACACATCCCCGGAGCAGATCCCCTCCTGCCTTATCAGCACCGCGCGCTCCGGGTGGGAAATGCGTTTTCCTCAGTGCGTGTCTGAACCTGAAGCTGCAGGGCTGTGAGGGAACGCAGCTGCTTGTTTACCCAAAAAAACCCCAACCCAAGAACTGATCTCCGATTCACAAACATTAAAGAAAGCTTCAGAGGTCTTTGTTTGCCTAACAGAGCAAAACAAGGGGAAAAAAAATTCCTTCCCTCCGTGCTTTATCCACACTGTGATTTACCGGAGCTCTCGGTGGCAGGAGGAGCTCCCCCAGAGGTGCCCACACATCAAACGGAGCAGAACCTCGAGCCAAAGACTTCTCTTCCTTTAAGTCTTTTGTGGGAACCTGGTTCAAACCCTTTCTTGCAGGCTGAATAAACTCCCAGCGCTGGAGCCCCAGGGACACAAATCCCGCCGGTTCCCGGGGTTCCCTGATCCGACAGCCTGGATCCCTGGATCAGTCCCAGCCCCAGCCTGGCTGAGGCTCTGGGCAGATCCTGCCTCCAGGATTTAGGGCCCTGCTGAGAGCAGGCAGGAGCTCATTCCTCTGCCTCAGATTTAAAGCCTTCAGTGATTTCTTGAAGGTGAATTTCTCACCTTCCCTGTCTAAGGGAAAACACTCCCGGAGACAAACGGCTGGGATGGGGTGGAGGAGCCTCTTAGGGTTGGGAGCAGCTCTGAAAGAGGTGAAATCAGACTTTGCCCCCTCATCGGTGCCAAATCTCTGTGTGGCTCTCACTCGGTCACTTGAGGCCGTAATTCTGCCCCAGGGCTGACATCTCTGAAAACCATCAGGGATAAATATCCAGCAGCAGGCAAGAGGGATGGCTGGGGCCGGCTCTCCATGGGAACCATGGAGCCTGGATGGGAAATCAGATTCCACCAGAATGTCGTGTCTGGAGTTCAGATCGATGGGAAGGGCAGGGAAATACTGAGGGTCACAGAGACCAAACCAAACCAAGGGAGGGAAATTCTTCCTGAGCACCTCAGAGCCAGCATTCGGCTCCGATTCCAAGGGCAGCTCCATGAAACAAATCCTCTGGATGCCTCTGCCTTCCTGGAGAGGGAAATGGAAACTGTGGGGAGCTGGGGCAGGGGCTCACCCAGCACAGCCCAACCCAGGGCTGCCGCGAACCACAGCGGTGTCTGCAGCCTGGAAATCTGGTCATTTAAAATATCTCAGCCTGGGGGAGTTTCCTGTCCCTCTCTCCCAGCACATCCCTGTTTTATTTTCAGGGAGTTCGGAGCCAGCAGACACCGGAGCAGCAGAGTCCGAGGAAGGGAGCCAGGCTGCCCCCGTGATGGATTTGGCCCCGAACACGGATCAGGTGCTCCAGCAGAGCACCAAAGGGCGTGGAGGAGGAGGAGGAGGAGGAAGCAGCTCCTCAGCTGAATCCCCAATTTCCAGCTTTATCCGCAGTCTTCCCCAGTTTTTCCCTCCCTTGCAAATCCCGCACGGCTCCTGCCCCAGCAGCCACCCCCTGCTCCCCATGCTCGGGATGTCCCTGCTGTCAGCTCGGCTCCCAGAGCTCGGAGCAGGGCTGGAAGGAGCCGCTGGAGCCGCAGATCCCGGGATTCGGGCTTGGGAGATGCTGCAGTGCCATCTTCAGTCGGGAGGGCAGCACCCAGCCGGGATGTGCCGGGGCACAGACGGGAGGGGGAGAAGGAAACCGACCCCAAAGCCCACCCAGATCCAGCTCTTCGCTGAGGGAACGCCAAGCCCGAGAGCTGGAAAACATTCCCAGCTGGAGTGGCTGGAACTGGACAGCCCAGCCCAAGGATGCAGCACAGAGCAGCACAGATCCATCTCCACGCAGCCCTGGGAAGGCTCCAACCCCGCAGATTTCGGGATCCAGCTGCATTAACAGCTAAAGGGCTTCATGGGAAGCAGATCCAGCCTCTCCCTCTCCTCTGCGATTCTGTTTGCTGAGGTAGAACTCACGATGTGTGTCTGAGCAGCTCCCTGCTCCCAGCAAGCTGGATAACATCGCTTGATCCTGATGGCTCCTTCTGGGGATAAAACAGGACAGGGAACTCTGTCCTTCCCTGTTCCCAGCAAGCTGGATAACATCGTTTTATCCTGATGGCTCCTTCTGCAGGAGGGGATAAAGCAGGACAGGGAACTCTGTCCTTCCCTGCTCCCAGCTCCTGCAGGCCCTGCCCACACAGCCCCATTTTCCATGGAACAGCCTCTCCTGGTCCCAGCTCTGGCATTTCCTGGGGGGAATAAGTGATGGCAGTGACCCATTGAGCTCCGTGCCACATCAACCTGTGGGCAAACAGGGCCTGCGGCTCCTCCGAGCGTCATCGGCCGGGGCTTGGTGCCCAGACAGCTTCAGACAGGGCCCCTCTGAAAATCAGCACCCTTAAGAGACCTTTTTCCCAGCAGCACTGGCTATTTGGGCCAATTTTTAGCAATTTTAGTCATTTTGGCCTCTTCCACATGTCATTGCTGCCGTGAGCGTCCCTGGAGCCCGGGGAACAGCAGCACAGCAGAGCTTTAGAGGAGAAAAAGCAAATGGTCCTCAGGATTTCAACGAGATGAAATCACTCCACGGCCTTTTTACAATGGCACGGAGGGACAGGAATGGCTTCAAACTGAAAGAGAGCAGGGTTAGATGGGATATTGCAGAGAAATCCTGCCCTGGGGGGGTGGGGAGGGGCTGGGATGGAATTCCCAGAGAAGCTGTGGCTACCCCTGGATCCCTGGCAGTGCCCAAGGCCAGGTTGGACAGGGCTTAGAGCAGCCTGGGACAGTGGGAGGGGGTGAAATCAAACATTCCCGAAGGTCCCTTCCCACCCAAACCATTCTCTGACGCTAAAATTCATCCCACATCTTCCCCCGAGCCTCCTCTCCCTCACGGCCTGCGGGCAAACCCTGTGCTACAAAACCTCTGGAGAAGGTGGATTTCGAGCTGAGGGAGGGATTCCTGCACTAGAGACGAAACCTGAGCCATTTTTCAGGAGCAGGGCCACAAGAGCCAGACCCTCCTGGAGAGGCACCCGCGCCCACCCAGGCTGGGGAGCGACAGAGATGAATTTCAGAGCTGAGCTGGTGAATGGAGAGGAACGAGCCTGGCTGGGGGAGTTCTGCTGGGCTGTCCAGCCGTGTCTGCGCTCGAGGGGAGCTCTCTGCAGAGCCCTGGCAGCACCAGGCCCAGCCCTGCCATCCAGCTTGTCCCCAGGTGTGTGACAGGAGGGTGCCAGGAGCCTGCCAGCCCAGCACAGGGCCCTGCTCAGCGCTGGGTGACAGAGCTGCCCCCCGCCCCTCAGGAAGCCCTGGGCACCCCGGATTCCTGATGAATCAGGGAGTGAGAGCTGCTGTGGATGGAGAGCTGTGCCATGGGGAAGCTGTCGGCACCCAGCACAGATCAGCTCAGACCTGCACAGGGGCAGCTCAGGAACCGGAGAGCTCAGGGAACGTCCCTGGATCGGCCACAGTCGGCTCCTGCCGCAGCCGTGACCTCCCCGCTCCCAGGGCCCTGACTGCAGGGGCAGAACCACTCCAGGGGCTTCCAGGCAGGGCTGAGGCCAATTTGCTCAATCCCCAGCCTGGCAGGGAAGGGATTACACAGCAAAAACTGGATCTGAGGGTTACACAGCTCTCAGAGCCCTTCACTCCCCATCCCCCGGGCCAGCTCAAAGCCCTGCTCCTTCAGAAGCTCCTTGGCAATTAGCTCGTTTTAATTAATGCCAACTCCACCCAGCGGAACCTGATGCCTTGAAAACAGTTGGGAGAGAGGAGAAAATCCAAAAGGAAGAGAGCCAGGGTGCAGTTCTGTGCTCACCCACAGGGACGGGGGTGCTGGGAGCCCTGAGGGAGCCTCATCCCCCGGCCTGAGCTGTCCCCACACCCGTGGCAGAGGGAAAGGGGCATCTCCCAACCCCCTCCAGCCGCTCCCACTCCTCATCTGTGCCCCCATCCCACAGACACAGCTCCCACCACCCCCAAAAACCCCTGCAGAACCTCCCTGTTCTGCCACAGGACTGCCCCAGCTCTGGGCAGTGGAAGGAGGGAAGCAGCAATGCCTGGAACCAGCCTGAGCACCCAACTCTCCTTCCCCAGCACCTCCCTCCTGCCTCCATGGCAACTTCAGCAGCCTTAATTGCTTCTTATTTTAACAGCTGAGGAACGAAACCTCTGTGATCTTCCACCACTCGATTATTAACGCTCCCCAACGCAGCCAAGCACTGGTTTACGTGTGTTTGTATTTGCAGCTCGAATTTTCTGTGTGATCCCTGGCTGGGGATGTTTGCTGCTCCTCCAGCCACTCTCCAGAGGTTCTCAGAAATTCCTGAACATTTGCTTGCTCAAGGCTCTGCCCTCCCGGGGCTCTCTCTCTCCTCCCTGGTCAAAGTGGAATAAAACATCTCTGAAGATTAAGTGAATTTATCCAGAAGTTGGTCGAACCCTTAGCAGCAGGAGGTCAGAGCCATCCCACCTGGACAATCAGCTGGCTTTCCCTCTCTCCTTGGTGCGCTGCTGCTTCCAAGAAAATCTCATTTCAAGACACAAAGAGCCAGGAAAGCCACAGCTCCCGATTCTGGGAAGTGAAGTGGGACGGGGTGGGTTTGGGGCAATCCTGGCTGGGAGCATTTGGGGCAGTTTCCCAGAGCCACGGTGGGCACTGGATTGTGCCTGTCCTGAGGGGGCTGAGGGATGGCTGCTCCACCAAACACAAAATCCTCCTCTCCCTCCACCTCCCGGGCCAAACCTGCTCCAGCTTTTCCCTGTTGGTCTCAGGAAGCAGAATCTAAAGGCCCTCGTTCTGCAGCATCTTGTCGCTGTGTGACAGATTCCCGAAGGGCAGCGTTCCCAGAGTTCCTGAAATAATTCCTGTGCCTCGTCTGCCTTCCTGCCCATCGGACCCCGGTGCTGCCAGATCTGATCGGGGAGATGGAGAAGCTCCCCCAGGGAGCCCTGCAGCAGGTGGATCCCTCCCTCCACCTCCCTGAATTATCCTTCTAAAGCAGATGCTCCTTCCCATTCCAAGCCCCAGGAGCTTTTTGTGTCTCTGGGTGCTGGAGAACACCAGGAAAATCTCTCTGGCAGCTGCAGGGCCAAGGGGGGACAAGCTGATGGCACCGCCCTGAGGAATCCAGGGAGGCACATCCAGCTCCCATGGAGCCACATCCAGCTGCCATGGAGCCACATCCGGCTCCCCTGGAGCCACATCCAGCTCCCATGGAGCCACATCCAGCTGCCATGGAGCCACATCCGGCTCCCATGGAGCCACATCCAGCTGCCATGGAGCCACATCCGGCTGCCATGGAGCCGGCCAGCAGCCCCAGATCCTGCTGGAAGCACCGCCCGGGGGGAGCTGCACATCCCAGAACAGCAGAACTCACATTCAATGGCTCTGCCCTGGCACGGGGAGGGAGCTGGGAGGGAAGGGCCCCCCCCCAGCAGGACACGGAGCCACAGCATCCCCAGGACCAGAGGAACCAGATTTGTGTCCGTTCTAAAGCCAAGTTACAGCCAAGCAGAGGGAGAAGGAAAAGGACAATGTGATGGAGGAATTGGGAAATATCCCCTGAGGGTGAATCCACCCGGACTGAAGGCACTGGGTGCTGAGAGGCTCAGACTGGGGAGCCCACGCTGCCCCCTCCAAAACTCAAATCCCCCAAACCGCTGGAGAATCAATCCCAGGCCAGGGAAAAGGCTCCTTTCCCAGAGCTGCTCTTTGCTCCATTCCCTGGCTGGGTGCTCAAAGGGAAGAGCAGCTCCAGGCCAGGAGAGTCCCCAGGGGAGCAGCCCCAAATCCGGGGGAAGGAGCAGCTGCTCAGGGGGGTGAAGAGGAGTGGAGGCTGTAGGGAGAGGGAGAGATTTTCCAGCAGACGGATTTTGGGCTTCCTTCCCCTCACACGTAACATTTGTCCTCAGAGGAGGTGTCCTGACAAGGACATTGCTGCATAAACATTGTGGTAAATAACCAACCCCTCCTGAAAGGGGAGGGGAGGGAAAGCAGGAATCAGCTGGGTCTGACAGATCTGCCTGTGAGAGCGGGAAGAGGAGGAAAAGCTCTGGAGAAGGCCTCGGATCACACCAGGCTGCTGGGTCGGAAGAGACAGGAGAGCCTCTGCAGCCCGGGGAGCCTCAGCAGCAAACCAGGAAAAGCTCCCCTCCCTGGGCTCTGCTTTGGCACCTTTCTAACTCCCCTTCCCAAAGAGCAGCTCAGGCGCAGCTCCTTGGAATTCCCACCCCTGGGAATTGCTGCCATCCCTGACTTCCTTGGATCTCCCCCAGTCCCAGGGAGGGATTCTCCTCCAGCACGGAGCAAACGCAGCTCGGGAGGGCAGAACCCACGGAGCACTGGCAGGTTCTGTTGGGAAGGAGCTCCACGCTTCGTCCGCTCACCGGGGAGCTGCAGCTTCCTCACGGATCGGGAGGAGCTCCTCCTTATCCCAACACAGCCGCACATTCTCCGAGGTGCTAAGGAGGGATCTTTTCACCTCCAGCAGGCTGGGGACGTTTCACGGACGGAATTCCAGCTGCAGGTGGAATATTGTTGGGAAGGGGAAGTGGCAGCCTCTGTGGCGCTGGTGTGGGAGCGAGGTGGGAGCGGTAACGCAGGAATTGTGGCTGCCCCTGGATCCCCGGGAGTGTCCCAGGCCAGGCTGGACGGGGCTGGGAGCAGCCTGGGACAGTGGAAGGTGTCCCTGCCATGGCAGGGGTGGGATGAAATGGGATTTAAATCCCCTTCCCACCCAAACCATTCCAGGATTCCGTGGAAAGTCCCCCTCGGTCAGCTGCAGTCATCACCCAACGTGGGCTGATCCTGACATTCTGGTCCAATGGAAAGAATTCAGCAGAATCCGGCCTTATGGATTAGATGGGAAGTTTTAGGGAAAACAGAAGCCTGTGAAAGGATTATGAAGAGTTTTTTTAAAAAAATACTTTCTCAGCCCCTTCAGAACATGAAAATAGGAATTGCATCTTTGAGGCAGCTCCGAAGCCCCAGTTTGGGGTTGCCTCTCTGTGTTCACAAACCCTGGATTTGTTTCTCAATCAAGAAATGAGCTTAGAATCAAACACTTCAGAAAATTGTGCTCTGCTGCTTTTAGGGATTTCCAGCACTTTCATATGGATATGGAGGCACACAGAGCTTTCCTCTGCGCTGGCCACGAACATTAACACTTCATTTGGCTTTAAGAAGCAACTCGAAACTCCGAAAATCAAGAAAAGGGCCTAAAGCGATTGAAAACAAAACCTGACAGCAGCACAAAACCAGCCAGGCTTTCTCCAGCCTCTCCCACCCCAACCTGTGGAAAATCTTTTCCTGCATCAGCATCCCGGAGCGAGGGAAGCGGCCACAAATGACGGGCAGCCAGGCTTTTAAGCGCCTTAAAAATGTAAATGAGTTCCAGGTGTAAATTCAGAGCGGTTCCTCCAACTGCATGAAGGCCCCTCCCGAGCACTTCGCGTTCAGAGTGAGAACGGCGCTGATTTGGTGAGAACAGCGCTGATTTGGTGTTGTTTACCCGCTGCTGAGTGCGGGGAGCCAGGGGATCGGAGCCCTCTGCTGAGAGCCTCCACGGGCATCTGATGCCTTCCAAGGTGATCCCAAAGCTGCGGTCGGGCCGTGGGGATGGACTGGCCTTGGGCCACGGCCTCGGGTGCCCAAGCCTGGAGGATGCTGCAGCGGGAGCAGCACGGGGAGAAACCCCTCGGGGGGCCTGGAGCTGCTCCCGCATCCAGCCCTGCCCTTGGAACCGGCTCTGAGCCACGGCAGCAGCAAATCCCAGCTGTGCTCACCCGAACCCCGCATTCCTGGGCACTTCTGCGCTGCTCCCTCTGCTCCCAGCTGCCGACACCTCATCAGAGCAGAGGGGAGCCTTCAAAAGCCACCCGGTGCCACGGGCAGAGACATCTTCCACCAGCCCAGGGTGCTCCAAGCCCTGTCCAGCCCGGCCCTGGGCGCTGCCAGGGATGGGGCAGCCACGGCAACCTGCCCGTGCTGCACTCCCTGTCCTGCTCCTCCAGCACAAACCTCCCCTAAAACCAGCAACTTGCAGGGAAACTGCCCCGAAATCCCTGCAGGGAGTAAATGGAACAGGGCAGCTGGGGCTGCTCCATCCCTGGGAGTGTCCCAGGCCAGGTTGGATGGGGCTTGGAGCAGCCCGGGATGGTGGAGGGTGTCCCTGGCCATGGCAGGGGTGGGATGGGATGGTCCTTAGGGCCCCCTCCAAAGCCTTCTTTGGATTTTAGGAGGGAAAACCCAAACCCTGTGGGGCAGGAGCTGCATTTGGGCAGCAAAGGGGGGCTCAGAGCAGGCCCAGCAGCTGCTGGGATGAGCAGCCCGGTTCAGGAAAAGCTTCACCCTCCACTCCTTCCTAAGTTCTTTCTTTTTTTAATGCCACTTGCTACAGCAAAGTGCTGCGAAGCTGTATTATTGAAATGAAAACAATCCTCCAGCCTGCAGAGAAAACACACCGAGCCATCCATTTCCACCAGCAAATGGGGCAGGAAATCCAAGCAAGATTTATACAGTTATTCCTCTGTAATTATCCAGAAGAGGGAGAAGGCCCAGGGGTCAGCAGTATCTCATTCATTATCACACCCCAGCAGCTTCTTAGGCTTTAATTTTGGTTTATTTCTTTGCAATCCCCTGCCTACGTCCAGATTAAGGGTGATGTGCTGGGAAAATAAAGCTCCCTGCTGATAGGGGGGTGGAATGAAGCTCCCCCCACACCACCAGAGTCCCCCCAGGGCCCAGGTGTGGCTGTCACCTGCTGCAGGGTGACCAGGCCATCATCTGCTGTAAGGAAATGAAGAATAAAATGAAAAGTAATTCAAAGAGAAGAAGGAAAATAAGGAGCCCTTTGAGAGCCGATATTTTAATTTGCCTTTTGCTGTAACAGCTTCATCCATCCTTTTTTCCCATCCCCTAAAGAGCTGTTTTTGTGCTGCTGCTTTGGTTTATGGCAGAAGAACCCTGGGGACCCTGTGCTGGTGGCACTAAATCCCTGGTGGCACTTCAGCAGGGCCACGCCCCTCTGCTTCCAGAACAAAACCCTCCCACCCACAGGGAGACCCCAGAAACGGAGCAAACTGGGGGAGAAGAGCTCTGAACCTGCCAACTTTGGGGTCTCCAGTCCTCCCTCCCAGTTCCCGGCCGGTCAGGCTCCCCCAGCTCCAGCAGCACCCCTGTGGTGGCACCTGCAGGTCCCCGCGCTGGGGCACCCCTGTCCCCCCTGGTTTGGGATCTCCTCCATTCCAGAGGGAGGGATTTTGCTCCAGCACCTCCCCAGACCCCGCTGATAAACCCCGGGAGGGGCTCACCCCAGGCTGAGGGTGAGGAAGGGCTGGAGGGGAATCTGGAAGGAGCAGAGGCTGCTCTGAGGCTGAGAGGGACAATCCACGGGAGGGATGGCCAGGAAAATACTCCTGAGGGGAGCTGCAGGGATTAACCCTGGAAGAGACCCATTTTCCACCTCCACGAGAGCCAGAGGAGCTGCAGAAGCTGCTGGGGCAGGAGAGGATCAAACAGCGCCCTGAGGTGCCCAACCTGAGGCGCTCTGAGAACAAAAGGTGCTGGTTGGAGGGGGATTTTTTACAAGGGTGCTTAAAGCTCATTAGGAAAGCTAATGGGAGTTTTTAATTTAGGGACTGGGACTTCCTAGGGCACCCTCGCACGGCTCAGACAGGGCTCAGATAAAGGAGGTGAATAGGAACAGTTTTATGGTCATGATTTTCTGCTTAATTAAAGATCCTCCTCTTCAATTACTGCAGCCTAATCTGGGTGTACAGGGCTTTAAGTGGTATCAGCCGAGGACACAGCCCCGAGCAGATTCGAGCAGTGACAGTGATTTAGGCCCTACTTGGCTTTTTCTGTCTTCCTTCCAAGCCGAGGAAGGTTTATTTATTTATTTAAGGAGTCAGAGCTGCTGTCCTCGTGCCTCCCTCAGTGGGTTTCACTGGCGCCCCGGGGCTGACAGCTCCCAGGTTTCTTTTATGGTTTTTAAAACCTTCAAACATTGCAAAAAGCTGATTATTTCCCCCAAAGTGCTGGACAGGAACAAGTCTCAGCAGAGCCCCAAAGCCCCCAGGCTGAGTGGCCACGGTGCAGAGCAACCTGAGCAAAGTTCACCCGAGAAGCCACAATAAATCAATATTTTTAATATTCTTCCATCCGGAGGATCAAGCTTCAAGACTTATTCTCACAGTCACTAATCACCCTGCAAAGTAAATCTACAAAGCTCCGTGTTTTCCTGGATTTTGGAGGTGGAATTCCAAGACTTTTAAGGTGATAACTTTGGAGCTGTGTGGTTTCCATGCCCATAAAGACATCAAATATTTTACAGGACATTTATGCCACGGCTCAGCCGGGACCACTCTGCTTCCCCTCCCATTCTCCGGGGGAGAATCCAAACAGGGGACTCTGGATGTTTCATCTCTGATGGGAGTGTTAGAGACTGGATTGGGAAAATTATTCCATCTTAAAGCTGCTCTGCACTGTCCGGACCCCACCAAACAACAGGAACTGACTCCAGTTCTCTCAGAGCGAGGCACTTCTACAGACACCACGCAGGTCATGAACGATCCCATCAGGAATTTCCATCCCCAGAGTGGGGTGCGGGAGCTTTGCTATAAATTAAACCATCCAAGTTCTTATTGGATTTTTGTACCACAGTTCAAAGCCTTAAAAAGCTCCCAAAATCCGCTCTCCTTGTTTGCCATGACAAGAGATGGAAATCTTATAAATGACATTATTATGATTCCCCTATTATATCATGCACACCCTTATACTCTGATTCTGCACAATCTTCGTAACATCCTTCAGATCCCATAAATTGTGTCTTTAGTGTGGAACAAAGCAGCGAGGAGAGAGATATCAGGGGTGAGGCGGGAGGCAAAGGGAATCAGTCAGACCTTTTATGTTCATTAAAAGTGTTGCTGGGGCTGGATTTATTATTATGGTGTCAACTAAATTCTGCTGGCACCCGAAAGCGCCTCGGAGCGCTTTAAACACGTCTGCAGGAACTGCCTCAAGTGTCGCTGCGAGCGCGTGAGCCTCCGACACTTCTATAAAAACAGTGACACAACAGAACCATCCCCAGAGGGAAAAGCTGCAGCAGCAGAGGGGGGAGAGGGGAGCAGGAGCCTCGGAAAATCCAGCACGTTCCAGGTCTCGGGAAGGGCAGGGAGGGGATGGAGTAGGGGACGCAGGGGCCAGGCTGGCTCATCCAGGGCTGGGTGGCCACCAGGGCTTGGGTGTGAGCAGCAGTCGGGGTTTTCCTGGGAGCAGGGATACAGCTGGAATTCGGGCCGGGTTTCGGGTGGGGGAGCGGGATTTCACCCCTTCTGTCAGCTGGAAAATTTTCAGGGTCTCTCCTCTCCCTGTTGCTGCAGAGTTTATTGGGATCTTATTTTCAGCGGGTGGGAAAATCCAAGGGGCACAAGGTGCCTTCGGCACAGCCAGGGAGCCAAAGCTGCTCAGGGCAAAGCCGCAGCACCTGGAGGGATTCGGGGCCTCCAACCACCCCCTGCAGCTCAGGGGGAAGAGCTGGGAACCCCAGAGTGGTTTGGGTTGGAAGGGACCTTAAACTCCCCCAGTGCCACCCCTGCCGCGGCAGGGACACCTTCCACCGTCCCAGGGTGCTCCAGCCCTGTCCAGCCTGGCCTGGGACACTGCCAGGGACCCATCTGGGAACAGAGCAGCGGGATCCTGCAGCCCCTGCAGCGCCGGCCCTCGAGAGCAGGGCAGGTTCTCCCTCACGCGCTCACCTCCCACTGAAAATCACCATCAATAATTACCAGCTCCCCGACCCGCAGCCCCCTGCTCTCCCCAGAGCTTTGGGCAGACTCCAAACACGCCCAGAGCCTCTCCAGAGCCACCCTTGGCACCGGCACCCACTTCCAGGACTAAGTGACAACGTCCTTTAAGGAACCCTCGTGGCCTCCAGGCCCTCCAAGCAAGGCTCGGTTCCCTGGGGACCCATCCGCCCTCCCGGGAACACAGGAGCAGCTCCCCAGATGAATCGCTGGCGGCTCCAGGTGCCTGCACGGAAACTCAGGGTGCCCCCACGGGTGCCTCAGGAACGTGGGGCACCCGAAGGATTGGGCTGGCGGCCACAGCAGAGCATCCCCTTGGCCAAAAGCCACCCAGGGGCTGGGTACAGGAAAGGCGACGCAAATTCAGGCTCTGGCTCGGCACCTGCAGCCTTGGCCACCTCTCCGTAACCACATTTCCCTCTGTGGGGACAGGGCAGGGAAATAAAGCAGGAGAACAAACCCTGAGGAGCCCCCTGTGCCAGACAGGAGCAGCTGCACAGACACGGGGCCCACCCCGAGGGGGGAACTGCTGCTGGGAATAAAAGCTCCCAGGAAAATCGTGCTCCCGACAGATGTGTGCATTATACCAAACAGACGCTTTAAGGACAGCGGCCTTTCCCCACTCACAATTAACCGTGTTTTCAGAGCTTTTACACATGATTTTACTTAATAAAAAACTCTCCCACCTTGCTTTTACTGCTTAACACCTCAAACCTCCGCTTTGTTTTCCAGCTGATGCATTGCTACCGAAATTGTGCTCTTTATCTCAGCCTGGAGCCCATTTGCAGCACAGAATAAAACTTTCACCCTCAAAAGGAGCAAGGGAAAAGCAGAGGGGGCAGAAATAACCTTTCCAAATGACCAAATGCGACGGAGGCATCCAATTTGCTTGCCTTGCAAGTCGAAAATCCGGGGGGTTCAAAGTTCCTTCTGTGCTACAGAATGGGGGAAATTAAGCTTGACCTTCAGCTTTTCAATTCAGGAGGGGATTCGGGAGCCTCCAGCAGGCTCTGTCCTGCTGTGACACATCACAAATGGCCACTTAAGTGTCCCAAACACCAATTTCCCCTTGGTCCCAGCCTGAAAAGACAAATGCTTCAAATTGCAGCGCGTTAAGGAGCTGGAATCTGTACTTTGCTTTCCCTTAAGAGTAAAGGTCAGAATGTGCAAAGTGGGGTTTTTTTGAGAAATACAAACTCTGTTACTGACTCCGGCAGAACCCCAGCTGCGAGGGCGTCCCTCTGCAGGGACTGCGAGTCCTCAAGTTAACCAAAACTTCGGCTTTTTCTCTTGAAGTGCTTGATAAACGCACTGGAAAAGGACTGAAGTGGCTGCCTTGGGCGTGGATTTTGTTGATTCCAGCACCTTCCAGGTCTCAAATCCTTTGTGTTTAGCCCCGAACCGGCTCCCTTTGCAGGCAGGTGATGGAGGGGAAGCTGCAGCTCCAGGGAATGAGGTGGGAATTGTCCTCAGGAGGCACCTCCAGCATGGGAGGTTGGAGCCCAGCCTGGCAGGGATTAGGACAGGCTCAGAGCAAAGCACTTCCCTGACTGTCAGGGAAAAGCAGGCTATTATTGTTGTTGTTGTTATATTATTATTATTATTATTATTATTATTATTATTANTAATAAATGAGAAAAAATAAAGTTAGTTTAGCTTACTAATTAGCCTTGGATGTCATTATTATTATTATTATTATTATTTCTTCAATTTTTATTATTATCTCTTCAATATTTTTACTATTATTATTTATTTATTATTATTATTATTGTTATTGTTATTTTTATTAGTGTTGTTATTATTAATCAGCCTGGAAAAGAGAAGCTTGGGAGTCACTTCATTGCAGCCTCCCAGCTCCTGAAGGAGCTAAAGGAAAGGTGGAGAAAAAGTTTTGACAAGGGCCTGGAGCAGCAGAACAAGGGGGAATGGCCTTAAACTGAAACCAAGAAGGTTTAGATTGGATATTAGGAATTCTTGGCGGGGAGGCCCTGGCAGAGGTTGCCCAGAGAAGCTCTGAGGGGTCCCGAGTGACTTCCCAAGATGAAGAGATTGATGACCCCAGAAATCTCTGCCAAGAGGAGCTCGACACCCCGACGGAGCCAGTTAAATCCCGAATTCCAAGCTCCAAGGAAAAAGCCCTCCCAGCCCTCTTGGCACCAAGTTTTAAAAGAAGTTTTTTATGATCATCGTCATCACCTGCCCTGCACTGAAATCATCCTTTCCCCCTACTGATGAGGCCTTCCCTGCTTAATCAATCTCCACGTGTAAAAAAAGTCACAAAAACAGCGGAGGGAAAAAGCAGCTCAGTAAAAACAGAATATTTCCCTTCCAATCATGGAGCCTTGGGACATCTTCCATAATTCCTCTCCATTTGCATTTTAACTGCCTCGAGGATAACTTTTTATCATCCCCTTGAATATTTGAGCTTTTAACCTTCTGATGTACCCAGTGAGAGTGAAAGTGCTGTCAGAATTCGGGTTTTTTAAGGGGCACAGTTCTGCCTCTGCTCCTAAAAGCTGCATCACCGCAGTTCAACCACTCTGCCGAAGTATTTCAGCTGTGGCTCTGCTAAGTGGTAAAAAATCCACTCTGAACTGCTCACAAAATGTCTTTAAACACCCCGAGCCTCCTGCAAGCCTCCTGCCTCTGCTTCCCTTTCAGCTTTCTCCACTTCCAAAGGGAGCCCTGCATTACCAGCGCTCCCCTGATGGATTTTTTGGCCGCTTCACGGCTGTACAGCTCTAAATTTGAGTCTGTTTGGTCTCCACAGCTCAGAGGCTGCTTCAGAGTTGCCTCTGGAGCGGGGTCCTGTGCCCAGCTCACAGCCAGCTCCGTGTCCCTTGTGGGTTTCCTGCCGGCTGCTCCAAGGGATTGTCAGTCCTGGTGCCCAGACACACCCCAGCAAACCCTCGTGGCATTTACCCAGCCTGTGTGGGCAAACCCACAGCTCCTGTAGGCCCCGAGAGCCATTCCAGAGCAAAAGCTTGGTGAAACCGCAATCCCAGCCTCGCCCCCTCCGCCAGGCCTCTCCCAGCTCCCCCTCCAGGGAATTTTTCTGCTTTTCCCTCAAGTGCAATCCTTGGACTGGTCCTTCCCACTTATCTCCCTCGCTGTGCTACCGAAGCAGCAACATCCAGGGGTAAAACCCCGATTCCCTCTCTCCCTCCTTATCTCCCTCAGAAATTCGTGTTCCTGAGCCACAGCCGGCCCAGGACACGGCTCCCGGAGCAGGAGGAGACGTTGGGCACCACCCCTACAATCCTTTGCTTACATCTCCCTCCTTGTTTTCCTGATTAATTAGTGGTGCAGAGAATTAAACCTCAGCCTTCAAGGCCAGGAGCTCCCCAGGAGAGCAATCCAGCTCTGATGCTGTTTAAATATGAAACAGCTCCTGTCCCCGGCTGGGGCTGGGGAGGCAGAAACCACGGAAACTGTAATTACTGGGGGTGATTAACAACGGCAAGTTATTGGCAGGGAGTGCGGAGCTGCTTTAGGAAATCTTTGGGGGGCAGAGAGAACAGCTCCAGGGTGGAACGGGGGGAAGTTGGTTCTGGAAACTGTTGCTGAACAGCTTTGCCAGATCACACGGCAAACACCTCCACACCGATCCCAAATGGATCCCACCCCAAATCCTGCCCAGGGCAGGTCTCACCACAAACACCTCCACACTGATCCCAAATGGATCCCACCCCAAATCCTGCCCAGGGATGGCTCACACAGCAAACACCTCCACACTGATCCCAAATGGATCCCACCCCAAATCCTGCCCGGGGATGGCTCACACAGCAAACACCTCCACACCGATCCCAAATGGATCCCACCCCAAATCCTGCCCGGGGTGGCTCTCACAGCATTTCCCACTGTCCAGCATTCCATGGCCTTCAACTTCCCCTGGACACAAAAGGCTCTCATTCACCCCAGCCAGGCTGGGATTCAGGGGTAACAGTGAGCAGTGACCACGCAATCCAACACCAGTGATCCCAAATCCAGAAAATAAAGCTCGTGACCATTTGGAGGACCCTGAATCCCTCGTTCCCAACTTTTCCAGCACTTTTTGTGGACATAATCCAGACAGGTTGGGAGCTGCTGGATTCCACAACTCCCAGTCTCCAGGGGAACTGCCTGTTCCTAAAGATTTCCTCTCCTCCACGCCAGCAACACGGAGCCACCTGAGCGAGCATTAAACCAACAAACAATCCTGCAAAGCGTCCACAGACCCCCAGGAAAACCTCTGGCTGCTTTATTCCCAGGTTTCCACCTGCAAATCACAGCTAATCCTTGCAGATTTATTTAGGTTACAGCCTCCCGAGGCTGAGGGTGGCTTACAGGGAGTATTTACAGAGCAGCACAGCACATTCCCCTCCTGGGGACTGGGAAAAAGGCAAAGGAAAATCCCCAGCAAAGGCTGGAGCACGGACAGGATTTACGGCCGGGGCCTGAATGGGATCCATGACTCTGAAAATGCTGCGGATTTGGTCGCATTCAAAAAAATGTAAAAAAATAAAAATAAAAATAAAAATGAAAATAAAAATAAAAATTAAAATTAAAATAAAAATGAAAATAAAAATAGCAGCGTTGGATGCGTTTTCTTAGCTCTGGTCAGAAGGGATTCGGAGGAGCTGGGAACGAATCCATTTATATCCCACTCCCCTCCCCGGGAGCAGGCACAATCCCCGGGTTCCAGAGGATTTGCATCCTTTGGGTGGCTCAGGCAGCAAATGCAATTTCATGCAGACAAGTGTAGAAGGCTGAGTCCGGAGGGGCAGAGCAGGGAGCGGGTGCAGCTGAACGGGAGCAGCGATGCAGCCCGGGCACGATCAGGGTGGTGAGGACGGTGATGGGGGCGTGGTGGCCAGGAGGGGATTTATGGATCCGTGAGGAAAAATCCCTGCAGGCACCGACACCCTCCTTATCAGCACGGAGCAGCAGCTGAGCACTGATAGTGCGGCTCTCCTCCGAAACAAGGACAGCGTGGTATGGGATCCCTGATCCCAGTGTGGTATGGGATCCCTGATCCCAGCGTGGTACAGGATCCCTGATCCCAGTGTGGTACGGGATCTCTGATCCCAGTGTGGTACAGGATCCCTGATCCCAGCGTGGTACGGGATCTCTGATCCCTGTGTGGTACGGGATCATTGATCCCTGTGTGATACAGGATCCCAGTGTGGTACAGGACCATTGATCCCAGTTCCTGCAGGATCCCTGATCCCAGTGTCCCACAGGTCCGCAGGAGGTTTTCTCCTTAATCCGTGTCCCCTGACCATGCCTGTTCTCCCTGCAGAAAAGGTTTTGGGGTGACCTCATTGTGGCTCCCAGGGCCTGAAGGGGCTCCAGGAGAGCTGCAGAGGGACTGGGGACAAGGCACGGAGGGACAGGACACAGGGAATGGCTTCCCAGTGCCAGAGGGCAGGGCTGGGTGGGATATTGGGCAGGAATTGTTCCCTGGGAGGGTGGGCAGGGGCTGGGATGGAATTCCCAGAGCAGCTGTGGCTGCCCCTGGATCCCTGGCAGTGCCCAAGGCCAGGCTGGACAGGGCTGGGAGCAGCCTGGGACAGTGGGAGGGGTCCCTGCCATGGAGCTGGATGAGCTCTGAGGTCCTTTCCAGCCTCAGCCATTCCAGGATCCCCTGATTCCGTGGCTGCCACAGGAGATATTTATCCACAGGCTCACCAAAGGACGTTTTTATGGCCCTTTCAGACAAACAACTCCATTAACACCACAGCCCCCCCATTTTCAGCTCTCCTTTTGTTCAGAAACCTCCAGCACAGGTCTCGAGTGTTTCCTGATTGGGGCCAGCTCTGGCTGTTCCTCTGCAGTCAAAGCCAAGTGGTTTCCATGATTTTGTGTTCTCTGAAGGAGGAGATGGAATCAAATCAGAGACTGCAGCCTGAACACTCCCTGCCCATCACTGAGAGCTGCTCCAGCCTCTTTTCTCTCTCCAAACAGCCCTTGTAGAGCCTCCATGCAAAAATCAGCCCTGGAAAGGGAACAATACCTGGAAAAGGTTCAGGGAGATGAAGGCAGAGACTGAAGAGCTCCAGTGCCGAGCTGATGTTGAGAAAAATGGGGATAAGGGGAAAAAAATCAAGTTAAATGCAAGTTTTCTGGGGTTTGTTAAGCCACAGCACCCAGAGGGTGAATTTTTACCCAAGTTCACCCTCAATCCTGCCAGAGGATTCCCAAACCAAAAGGGCAGCCAGGTGCTACCAGGAGCTCTCTGGGCAGGCTCCAGATGGGGAAGGAGATGCAGGAATCACCTGGAGGGACAGGGAGCCCTCGGAGATTCCTCTGAGCAGGGATTGGTCTCACCTGCACGTCAGCAATGGAAGCCCTTGCGGAAATGAGAGTTTCCAGCTGCCCTGGGCACACCCAGAGCTGCCTGAGCAGCGAGGGCTGGCCCCGAGCTGTCCGAAACCCCCAGGAACTGGAGCTCCAATGTCACCCCGGCACCTCCCGGCAGCATCCCCGGCCGCCTCGTGGCTTAATGATTTGTAGCAGGTTTTTATCTGCCAAGAGATCCGTGCCACAGAAATGGAAAGTTTTATGGGCTTTAATTTTCACCCTGCTTTATGGAAGGGACAAAACAATAATGAAAAATTGGAAAAATGATTGAAAAAGGGAGCAGCTGCTCAGAAAGGGGAGCGGGGGGTTCGGGAGTGAAGGGGCAGAGTTGCTGTTGTGCTCAGAGCTGGAGGAGAATCAGGGCTGCCTGAGCTCTAATTTCTCCTCTAATTGGGCTCAGTCTGATGCAAACGAGGGTAAAAATAAGACCTTAAGTGATGTTTGCCATGATTTCCCTCCAGAAAAGTTCCAGGGGGTGGGAATCAGTCCCTGTGTCCTCCCATGAGGCTGGGCCTGCACCAACACATTTCCTGTGGGATCTACAGCCTTCCCAAAATCTGGCTTTGGATGGGCCAGGAGAAGTCACGGGGCTCCAAAATGCCTGTTTTAAGGAGTCACATGGGAAGAGAGGGCAGGAACAGGCTGAGAAGATTGGGATTGTTCAGCCTGGAAAAGAGAAGCTCCAGGGTGACCTCACTGTGGCCTGAAGGAGCCTAAAGGAAGATGGAGAGGGACAAGGGATGGAGGGACAGGACACAGGGAATGGCTGCCCAGTGCCAGAGGGCAGGGCTGGGTGGGATATTGGGCAGGAATTGTTCCCTGGGAGGGTGGGCAGGGGCTGGGCTGGAATTCCCAGAGCAGCTGTGGCTGCCCCTGGATCCCTGGCAGTGCCCAAGGCCAGGCTGGAGCAGCCTGGAACAGTGGGAGGGGTCCCTGCCATGGCAGGGGTGGCACTGGAGGGGCTCTGAGGTCCTTCCAACCCAAACCATTCCAGGATTCTGGGATTTCTGACTCTGACACAGCAATGATCCCAGCGAAGCCCAGGGTGAGAGGGAGGGCTGTGGCTGCTCCCAGCTCAGCGCATCCCTGATTTCCTTCAGGACATTCCTGCCGGGCCGGGCAGGCTGGGCAGCTGCAGTGCAGAGCGGTCTCCCTGCTCAGGGGCACGCTCAGCCTCCTGCAGCCCCTCAGCCCCGTCCCTGAGGGACACTGCAGTGCCCAACCTGCCCCGTCCCTAAGGGACACTGCAGTGCCCGACCTGCCCCATCCCTGAGGGACATTGCAGTGCCCAACCTGCCCCGTCCCTGAGGGACACTGCAGTGCCCAACCTGCCCCAGGGACACTGCAGTGCCCGACCTGCCCCATCCCTGAGGGACACTGCAGTGCCCGACCTGCCCCAGGGACACTGCAGTGCCCGACCTGCCCTGTTCCTAAGGGACACTGCAGTGCCCGACCTGCCCCGGGGACACTGCAGTGCCCGACCTGCCCCGTCCCCGAGGCCCGGAGATGCCACACTGCAGCTCCTTCCCTGCGTGCCAGTGCCAGCCGGGCCCGCAATCCTCGGCCTGAGCTGCAGCTCCCGGGAAGGGCTGGCTGAGCAGGGGAACAGCCTCAGGAGCGGCTGGAACTCGGGATGGAGGGCAGGCACAGCCCTGGCAGCACCGGGCGAGGATTTCCTCCATCGGCTCCCAGCCCCGCTCTCCCCGCTGCTCTCCCCTTGCTGTTCCCCGTCACAGCCTTTGCTCTGTGGCCGTTTCTGAGGCAGGGAAATGGCTTTGCCTTTGCTCTGTGGCCGTTTCTGAGGCAGGGAAATGGCTTTGCCTTCTGGCAGGCCGTTTGTTTATTTATCCTTTCATTCCATCTGAGCTTTAAACGCGTCCAATGTGAGAACTTCTGGAACTTGATGGGGCCTGACTGCTCAGAGCTCTCATTAAACATTTAATGTGTGAAAAGCGGGGGGAAGGACGAAGAAAACAACACCAGACCCTGGATGGAGAATAAAACGGGAGAAGGAGAGTTCAAGGCAAATCCTATTCAGGGGCAGATTCCATCCCCTGCTCACGGATGAAGGAATATCTGCTCTTCCATATTCAGGTGTTCCTGGCAGCGCCAGCTCCTCGCAGGGCTGGTTTAAATTGCTGCCCTGCACAAAGGCACCCGAGGTGATCTGAAAGCACAGGGAAAAACAGGAATAACAGGAATCATCCCTCAAGGAGCCTCTGCCTTGCCCTGGAATTCCAGAGCCTGTCTGTGCCCGGGGCAGGGGGTCACATCTCTGTCTGCTCCATGTGAGGGCACAGCAGGGAGGGCAGGGAACAGGGACAGAGCAGCTGGTCCCGGTGGGAATGGTGGCCTGGGACAGGGACACCTGAGGGAGGAAATGGCCAGTGGACACCTGAGGGTCACTTCTCAGGAATCTCCGTGCGGACAGGACAGGCAGGAGGGGATTTCTCCTGGAGCTGCTGTGCACAGAGGTTGCAGGGAGTGTAGAAACACACAGGTCCCCTAAATATCCTGAATTACCCCAGGCTGTCCCCAGGAGTTCAGCGGGGCCTGGCAGCGCTGGTGAAATCCTGGCGACATCCATCGTGTGTCCATGAGAGTTCTGGGATCAGCGGTGCAAGCAGAGCACGGAAACTCTTCTGCATTCGGGCGGGGCTGGGACATTTCCCCTTCTCTGAGCCGGTGGGACACGGATCCCGTCCCATCCCTGCCCCAGCCCCTCCCCTGCTCTCCCAAACCCTGCTGGGTGTGGGCACGGGGAAAGCTCCGGCCTGGGGAGGTTTTTTGCTCCTCTGGGACAGCACAAACTCTTACAGAGTGGTTTTTTATGGAGCTCTCCTACCCTGGGAAGGAGCTCGGTTACCGAGGTAGGAAGTGTGAAAATCTCCTCGTTTTAGGGAGCTGCAACGTCAGACTCCGACGTCCCCCGTCGTGTGACCAGGGCCAACGGTGGGGAGTGATGTTCCATTTCTGGGAGCCACCTGGGCTGAAAGCTTCTGTTTTCACAGAGAAATAAATAAACCCCAACCCGTTTTCTGCAGCTTTGGAAAAAGGCTGGCTTGGAAGCACCCAGACAAAAGGGAAGAAATGCAAGTATTTGTTTGTGTTCCCTGATTTTCAGTCCCGTCTTAATTTTTTCAGCAAGGCCTGGCCCAATGAATTTTGACTGCTTGTGACTAAAAGTTCTGCTCTGTGCCACTTTAGGGGCTCAAGAAAGCCTCACAGTGAGCCCCCAAAAAGGAAACTTTTCCTTTAAAACAGCCTCATATCGCCAGAGTGATAAAACCCCGTGAGTGATATATTTATATATCTATCTAAATAAGCAGCTGGTCAGCTGTACTTAAAATATTCAAAGTAATTCTCCACTTAGCACTTCTATCTTGAAGTTATAAAGCAAGGTTGGCTGGCTGCTGACATTATTGAATTTCAAATAAAGAGACTCTGGAAGCTGCTGGGGTGGGGTTTTTTTCCCCCTGCATTCTCTTAAAAATGCCTTAACAAATTAAACCAAGTCGTCTTCAGGCTCTGAGCTCAGCCCAGCAGAGAGAGAGGAGCAGCTCCCGCTGCTGGGGTTACAAATACCAGGGAGGTTCCTGGTTCCAGCTCAGACTTTGCACTCACCGAGGCAGCTTAAGGGAAACCAACATCAGGGCCTCGAATATTTCGGTTTTGAAACAAGGAGAGATGCTAAAAGAGGAGAGAGGAATGAATGAAGGAGTGATATTTGTGATGAAATTGGGGGATTTTGGGTTTTCTCCCCTGAGGAAGGAACGACACTCACGTTGTCATGTCATGGAGTCAGCAATGGCAGGGACCCCTCCCACCGTCCCAGGCTGCTCCAGCCTGGCCTTGGGCACTGCCAGGGATCCAGGGGCAGCCACAGCTGCTCTGGGAATTCCAGCCCAGCCCCTGCCCACCCTCCCAGGGAAGGATTTATCCCAAAATCCCGCCTATCCCTGCCCTCCTTCGGCACAGCCCCCGCAGGGGTGGAAGCAGAGACTCTCCTGGCGTGCCCCTGTCCCCATCCCTGCTGGGGACGATGCTGGGAGCAGCGCAGGGACAGCTGGAGCTCTGTCCTGGCCGTGTCTCAGCCTCAGCAGCCCTCGGTCGGTGCTGGGGGCGGAGGTTTCGGAGCGCTCGTGTTGTGTCAATATTGGCCATGAAGTTCTCGAGCCTTTTCTCCACCTCCCTGCGGGGTCTGACTGCGGCTGAGAAGGGATTCCAGGGCCTGGCTCCGCACCCAGGGAGCACAAACGGCCTTTTATGGGTTTTACATTTCCTGGCCGTTAATTTCACGAGGCCGCGGGATGGAGTAGAACACCAGGAGGCCTCAGGCTTTGTCAGGCTCGTCACAGCCATAAACTCCTCTAACAAGTCCATTGTGCATCTCTGATCTCATTTGCCTGCTCCTCCGGGGGTCCCTCCCTGCCTGTCCCTGGTCCCCTAAAGGAGGAGAGGATTGAGAGTTCCTCGTTCCGCTGAGGTGCTGGGTCTCGCCACCCTGAGTAAAAATCCTCTTATCTGAGTGAAACCCGTCAGCCCTTGTCCCTTGGCAACAGGCCCTGCTGAAAACTTCCCTGGAGCCCCTTCAGGCCCTGCGAGGGGCTCTGAGCTCTCCCTGGAGCCTTCTCCTCTCCAGGTGAGCACCCCCAGCTCTCCCAGCCTGGCTCCAGAGGGGCTCCAGCCCTGGAGCAGCTCCGGGGCCTCCTCTGGGCTCTCTCCAGCAGCTCCAGGTCCTTTGGATGTTGTGGGCTCAGAACTGGGGGCAGCTCTGCAGGGGGGGTCCCACCTGAATGGGGCAGAATCTCCATTATCCCGATTTAAACCTTGCAGATCCGCCTGCAGGATCCTGGGATGAACCTGCAGGACCCCGGGATGAACCTGCAGGGTCCCAGGATGAACCTGCCGGGCTCGGGGTGCCGGGTGGAGCCAGCGCCAGGAGCCCGAGGAGCTGCAGGGAGCAGATTTTGTGAGCAAAGTCCGTGTGCTGGCCGGGGACCCCACACGTCCAACCTGACCATTTCTGCCCGGCTTTGTCCATCCCTTCCCATCTGTTTTTGTTTCAATAAACAGCAGGGCTGGCTCCCGGCCACCGCCTCCCGCCTTCCCCAGGCTGCTACCCCAGCAGCTCCTGGAAGAGGCTCCAGGACAAGCACCACGGACATTTTTGCCTGATGTGCTCATCAGCTGCTCAGTCAGGAGCAAATCTGGGCTGGGAGAGAGGAGAACCCCCAGAAAGGAAGGTGCAGCACGTGGCTGGGAGGCTCAGCCTGTGCTTTAGTGTCTGTTTATCCCTTCCAGATTGGAATGAACAATTCCAGAGTAATGGCCCACGGCCCGGCCCTCACTGACAGGTGATCCATGGAAAACTTCACTCCAGCCCAGCAGCTGGGCGGGGGTTGAAGGGCTCACGCCACATTGCAGTAACAATTAATTACTAAAAGCAAATGAACTGCCCAGCTGAGGCACAGGGATCTGCTGGGGGGAGACGGGAGCTGAGCACAAACCTTCTCCTGGAGTAATTCACACCAGGGAGAGAAGGGAAGATAAAACCAGGGAGAAGAGTCCTTGAGGGGGGCTGTGGATGGACGTGAGGGGATCACGGCCCCGGGAGTGTCCAGCCCCAGGCCAGGGCAGTCGGTCACTGACCTCTCATGGCCACGGACACGTCACCAAAATACTCGGGCAGAACCCAATAAAGGGCAGCAGGGAGAGGGAGGGAACCGCGGCCGGTGCAGACACTGGGGGTGAGGGGTGCCCCTAAAGCTCCGCCTCTGCACCGCTCCCTTGAGGATCACATCCCTGACATCCCGCGTGGAGCTGGCCCAGCTGAAGGGAACTCACTTCCAGGGATAACTGGGGACGGCTCCCTGCCCAGCCCCAGCAAAGGACGGATTTTGGAAAGCCAGCTACAAGGATGCCACCCGTTAGCAGAACCATGGAGCAGAACCTTTTAAAGTTAATTGGTTTTGCAATTAAAAGAGCCACAGAACGTGCGGTGCAGTTAATTTTACATAAACGTGGTCAGGAGTTAAAGGCGGGAGCACTCGGTAACAGCTTCAGACGGAGCTTCCGCGTGTTCCCAGCAGCAGCAGCAGCAGCTCCTCCGCGTTCCAGACGGGAGGCAGGGAATCATTCCCGCCCCACTGGAGTCACTTCGCGTTTTTCCAGAGGCTGAGCGGGTTTGGAAAGGATTCAGCTGGAAGCAGGAAGGGCCCTTTGGGAAGGCAGCAGGAGATGGAGCAGTTCTGGGCACTGGGAAGGAGGAACCAGCAGGGTTGGTGGTCAGTCCAGCAGGGTTGGTGGTCAGTCCAGGATGGTTGGTGGTCAGTCCAGGATGGTTGGTGGTCAGCCCAGGAGGGTTGGTGGTCAGCCCAGCAGGGTTGGTGGTCAGTCCAGGATGGTTGGTGGTCAGCCCAGCAGGGTTGGTGGTCAGCCCAGCAAATGGTGTTAAATAGGAACGAAGCCAGGTGAAGGATTTCTGTGACACGGGATACCACTCAAATTTTATCATTTAGGCCAAGATCACAAAGCCACTCAGTGTTGTTGGTTTTGGGGGTTTTTTTTAACTGAAAATAAAATCTCTTTTTGGAGGAAATCTGGTTTTATTTTATTTTTTTATTTTTTTCCACACGGAAAAATCACATTTTTCACTGCTTGGGTAGGAAGTTATTGCTTTGCAGCAGTGCCTTGATGCAGCTCCCAGTGACAGCAGCTCCTCAATTGGATCCCAAAGCTCCCTGGTTCCAAGTGAAAGCTCCAGATGCTTTCCTCAGAGCGAGAAAGAAATTCTCCAAGTTAAAAAACAACAACACCCCCATCTGAGGGCACCAGCTGGAAAAGATTTCGTGCTGGATCTGCTGGAAGCTTCTTTCCTTGCAGAACAAGAGGTGTCTGAGGGAGAACTTCAACTCTGCTTAGCCCAGGAGCCAACTGCAGCCGTGTGGGGCCGCTGGAAATGAGAAAATGAAAGATTTGTGCACCCAGAAAGCGCGGCACGAGGAGAAAATGAACTTTGAGGAGGGTGGCGAAACTCCTGAAATGCACCTGATGGAAAATGGAGCTGCTAATGAAGAGCTCCTGCCCGTGCTGGTGTCGTAGCTCCGAGCTGTTTTCCCGTTTTCCTTCTCCCCCTCCTCCTTCCCCCTTTCCCCCCTCCCTGCTCCTGCTTTTATTTGAGCGATTTCCCTTGGAGGAACACAGAACTGTCGGTTTTTGCTCTGAATTCACAGGACAGGAAGGAATTAATTCTTCAGTCATTGTCTCTTTGACTCAGTGTTTAATTTCCCTTCCACGACAACGCCGCCTGACAAAACTTCCTTCCCTTTCTCTGCTCCAGGGGGAAGAGGGAATCCTCGATGGGAGAATTCCGGATTCTGTCAGAGCCTTTTGGGGTTCAGCCGGGGGTTCCAGCAGGTGAGGAGAGCTTGGCTCCCCAAATTCCACGGAACTGGACGTTCCCCTTCCCTCCAGCTCCACGTGGGAAGGGCTCCCTGGCTGAGGTCTGCAAGCTTCGGCTCCTGCAGGGACACGATTCCGTGAGGATTTGCTCTTTTCATCCTCCTAAAAGAGAGGGAAGAGCACCCAGGGAGAGCCCAGCCCAGCCAGGCTGCTCCAGGACCTGCCAGGCTCAACTCTTCCAGGCAGAGGATTAAAAAATTCAGGAAAAATTAGGTCTAATTTCAAACCCCAAAGCTTTCAACATAGAAATCCAACCCGAAAATCCTAAACCTGGCTGAGAGAGAGAACAGCCCACTCCTTGCTTAGCCAGGCAATGCTGTTCCTGATTGCAATTTAAATATGGAATTTAATGAGAATTAAATATAGAATTTTAAGATACGTAATAAATATCTGAAATTTCACTGCTGTCCCCTTGCTTTTGAAAGCAGCTTTAGGTGGGGATTGGCTCCTTCCTGCTTTTCCACCTCAAACATTCCAAGCAGAGGGAAGCAAACACCCTGGCAGTGTCTGACCCCACAGCTCAGCTCCGTTCTGGTTTCTGGCCTCCTGAACCCCCCTCAATAACCAGGAAGGCTGGAAGATCCCAAAGCTGGCAAACCCCAAAGCTGGCAAACCCCAAAGCTGTGGGGTTTGTCCCTGCCTGAGTCAGGGATTTCCCTGCAGCCGGGACAGCACCAGGAGCACTTTGTGCACAGCGAGTTCTCTTCCCACTGAAGTGGCCCCTTGGATTAATTAATTACGAATTGATTCTACAGGACATTAATTGAGATTTAAAACACATCCATTGAGGTGCCCGTGGAATTAACTCTGAATAACAGAGGCAACAAACCTGGAATTCATCCAGGAACCTTCTGGGGGAGGTTTGGAGCCTTTCCCCCACCCCTGCACGAGCCCAGATCAATTAATGGGATGATCAATTAACGCCCCCTGAGATGATCACCCCGGGTTCAAGGAGCTGCTCTGTCCCTGCTGGCTCTGCCCTGGAGTGGCTCCACCTCTTCCCTCCCTGCCATCCCACGTCCCTCAGCTCCCTGCATCTCCTGGTCCCAGCGCCACTCCTCTGATCGCCGTAATTTGGGAATCTTCAGCCGCTGAGCTCTTCCATCACAGGCTGGGAACAGGCACAGCTGGATTATCACACCCAGGCCTGGCCTTCCAACACATAAATCCTGTTTCTCCGCCTGTCTGGAGACAATAAATGAGTTTTAAGAAATAAACCCGAGGTTTTTGTGTCTGGCAGGTGGCCCCACGTGGGCAGGGCTGGGGAAGGGAAGCTCCTCGCACACAGAGCGCTCTGAGGCTGCTTTTTGATGAAAAGGCCACTTTTCTTTTCTTTTTTAATCAATATCTAACATGAAAGGCCCCCTTTGAAATCAAATTGTACATGTGGCCCTTCGGGGCTAATTATCAGCTGCTCATCTGGATGGTATCTTTTAGAGAGGCTGAGAGAGGAGAAAGTGCTAAGTCAAGGCAGTGCATTAAAAATATCCACAGCATTTATCTGCCAGGGAGACGAGGGTCTGAAGCCTGGATAATGAACACAAACCCTCCTGCCTCACTGCTCAGGACCGCTGCTTTCAGCAGAGCCGGGTGCACTTACTGCTGCTCAGAAAAATGGGATTCCCAGCCCAAACCAGTTCTGAGAGCCTTCAAGGTGCCCCTACTTTGAAGGAGAAAAAAGCCAAAATCTTTCCGTTTTTATGACTCCATCCTCCTAGGAATGGAGTCACAGAATCATGGTGGGGATGGAGGACACGGAGTGTTCCCTAAATACAGAATTCCAGCATTTGTTAATGGAAGTGAACGTTTCCAGCAGTCAGTTGTACGGAAATGAGGGATGTAAAGTGTCCCCACTGTCGGCACTGCACGCCAAGGCAGCACCTGCATTTCAGGCGATGCCGGGGCTCTTTTCCAAAACCAGAATATTTCGTGGGGTTAATTAGCTGTAATTGTGTTTGGCTGCTGCTGGAGAACCCGTGAAACGCTGCACTCATAAAAATACCGAAAGGAAACTGGAATGTGGAGCGGGATCTCAAACCTGGGATGTTTCCTTTATCTTTTTGGGAAGTTCTGGGACTCCAGCAGGTCCCTCCACGGGGAGAGGCTGCAGGCAGGAGTTTGGTGCTGTTGGTTCTGCCCAGACCCTGAAATCCTCATCCACTGGGATGGGGCTGTGATCCTGCTCCTGTAAGGACTCTGGCTGGCCAGAATTCCATAGGCTTATCCATAGAAATGGACCTGTTACCAACCCTTCCTTATCTCCTTAGCAGACAGAAACCAACCCAAAGCACCTCAAACACAGGAATTCCCTCCCACTGAGTTACTGATCAGTTTTCTGACCTCTCCCAGCTGCCAGGTTGCTCTTTGACAGCAAACAGTTCCAAAGCCAGCTCGTTCTCCCGGCCCATCTTCCTGTTTTAACCCTTCCCTGCCTCCCTGCTCCATCCCTGCCTCGCTGTGGGCGCTGCCTCCCAGGAACTCCCAGCTCCATGGAGCTCAGCCCATCCCTGCTTCACCCCAAGCCCAGCCCCTGCCTGGCTGCTCAGTGTCCATCCCGGGCCGGGAGCATCCAGGAACAGCTCTTCCCACACAAACTGGGCATTTCCAGTGCCAGCAGCAAGGCCTGAACTGCCTCAAGTCTCTGGGCTCATAACTCCTCAGTCTCCAGTTAAAATCATTGCGATTATTTTGGATTTTGGGGCAAAAGGAATGAGAATCCTTCATTGCCTCTCTCCCGAGCCAGGGAAAAGGGGGGAAATCAGTCAGATCTCTCTCAAGAAAGGGCTTGAAGTTGGTGGCTCGGATTTGCAGATTTATTCCTCGCTCTCCTCGGCTGAGCTGAGATTTGCTGGATTTGCATATCAGGGGGGATTATTTTTCCTGCCTCAGCCTGGGAGGAGCGGGCAGGTGTGGAGCAATCAAACCCCATTGAGCTGGAAATGCTCAGGAAGCTGCTCTGGGCCGGCAGCTTCCTCCTCTTCCTTCCCAGCTATTTTTATTTCTCTACAAATCCCTGGCACTGCGTTGAGGACTCGCCTGTCCAACCCTGCAGCTGGGCAAGCGTGGCCTTTTGCTTCTCAGGGTGCTCTGACACCCTCAGGGATCACCTCAGCCCCTTGGCTTGGCTTTATGGCTCCTCTGGAGTGCAAGGCCAGGCCTAGGAGCCATCAGGATCCACAGGAAGAGCTTTTATAGAGGTTTTAAATAACTGGGAGCAGGCTTTGTCTTTCTCTTCTCCCGGGAGGACCGACAGCAACAGCAAACCCTGCGTGAAAACAGCGTGGGAGAGGCAGGGGCAGACTGGCAGAGGGAAGGGAGTCACCCCTGCCTTCCCTCCAGCTGTCAAACTCGATATTAATCAGCTTCATAACTGGTTAAAGTTTTGTCCCCAGACCACCAAAATCACCCCCAGTCACACCCCCGGTGCCCTGCCCCTGAGGGAGGGACCTCGTGCACTGAAATTCCCATGGAAGCTCGAGGGAATTGGAATTTTGTTCTTGGAATAAACCCCCTTTTTTGCCTTATTCCAGAGCCCCCCGGGTTTGCAGCAGGTCATGAAACTGAATTTTGCTCTTCGCACCTGTCTAAAGCCAGAGGACGGGGTGGCACCACCCCGTGTGCTGCTGCAGGAGCTCATTTCACCTCTCCAGTCTGCAGCGCCTTCTCCTGCAATTCCGGCGGCAGGGCACGGGATAACCCCGTCCATCTCCAGCCCCTGCCGGCAGCGCTCCTCTCCCGGGATAAAGCTCGGCCAGAGCTCGTCTCTCTGAGCGTTCCTGCCCCGAGAGCTCACCCCGAGCATCACCAGCTCTCCGTGGCAGCTGAAAGGCAAACGATGACATCCCCAGCCCGTCCATGCATCGCCCGGCTCCCTGCACTGAACCCAGAGCTGAACAATCCATTAATATCCATGGAATGCTTCTTTTCCCTTTGCCAGCCGTGGCTCTGGCTAAGTGACATCGTCCCCAGGGGGCCCAGTCCCAGCTTTTAGGGATCCCAGCAGGACTCCCCAGCCCTTGGCGCTGCTCGGTTTCCTCCCAGCAGCCGGGTGCTCGCAGAGGGGATGCTCTGGGAGCTGTTCCAGCTCTGGATAAGGGCTCCAGCAGGGTTCCAGGAGGACTCCAGGAGCTCTGCTGAGGCCGTGGATGTTCCCTGTCACCACATCCTGCGGGACGCGCTGCCAAACTGCTCTGGGAGATAACCCAGACCCCGTTCCTCCTCATTTCCCTCGCAAATCCCTCCCCCCCGAGCTCCCCTCCGTGTCCCAAAGCTGCCAGGAGGAATAAAACCGGGCCCTGCTTTCCCCCTCCTGTGGCTGTGGTGACGGGGAGGCCACAGCTCGTTCCCCATAACGAGCTCAGCAGTGCAGAGCAGCAGCGGGGAGACGGCAAAACGCTCTAAAACTGAGCCACTCTGCCAGGATTTTATATCAGTTTTTGCTTGTGCCACCTCAGCCCAGAGCTGCTGCTGGGGACGGCGCCAGACACACGGGGCTGGAGTTCGAGCTCATCCCACTTTGGAAAGGGCCGGGAATGGCACAGGGGGAGGCTCTGCTGAGCTCGTTTGTGGAAGTTCATCACTGCCAGGTGTGGAAGTGCCCTGGGCCCTTCATTCTGCCAGGATTGCTCAGGTGCTGGGATCGAAGGAGCTCCTGCAGCTCCTGGAAACCACGGGACAAGCCCAGGGCCTCTCTCTGGCTGGCTGTGAGTAAAAGGCTCCATTAAAGAGCCCTCTGGGCCCTTTAGCTCAGAAAAAACCCCCCTTTCCCCTCAGTGGGAGCCGAATTCTTTTTCAGCTCTGAAAAACCTGCACTTTTCCCCTCAGTGGGAACGGAATTGATTGAATTCAGGTGTCCCCTGGCAATTCCTGGCTGCCCATGGGGATGGGGACAAGCCTGTGGCTTCTCCAGGTTTCCCGCAGCCCCCGTGACCCCTCCCGGGATCAGGAGGTGGGAGGACACTGCTGAGCTGGGGCAGGGAGCAGTGAAATGTGGTTTATTCAGGCCCAGGCTTTGCCAGTTTGGGGTCAGGAGTTCCAGGAGAGCTTTGCAGACGAAGAGGAGCAGGAACAGCCCTGGGCGTGCCGGGGTCTCAGCCCTGTCCCAGGCACAAAACCTCAACCTAAACAGGGCACAGACCTGGAACCAGAGCTCAGCTTGTGCAGGGTGAGGAGCTCCAGAACCTGCATTTCCCCCCCCATCCATCCCCATTCCTGCAGCTCACAGGATCCCCACTGGCACTCAGAGCCCTCAGAGAACCCACAGCTCAAACCCCACCACAGAGCACACAGATATATTCATTTTTTCCTCTGTCTCCCTTCAGCTTCAGACCTGTGAGGACAGAAACCCCCCCAGGTCTGGCTGGAGTGCTGGACTGATAAATCCTCTCCCCTCCTTTCCCCCACAAGTTGCCCTTCACAGCCTTCAGGCCCCTTACAGCACATTAGAGGCACTAAAATCGCGTTGAAGTGCGTGTGTAGGGTGGCACAGGGCACAAACCCAACCCTACAGGGCCCTCAGGGACCAGGAGAAGCAGCAGGTTGGAGTCCCATCATTCTGTCATCACCTTTCTCATTGATATTGGAGAGGAGCCGCTGTCCTCACCCCCATCCCAGAGGGATGAAGGCTCCACCCTCAGGAGCCCAGCTCAGCCAGGCAGGTGTCGGGGCTGTATTTTATAGGACGGCCATAAAGGCAGTAAAACAAAAGGTTAACACGGCCAAGTTCATAAATCCAGCAGTCAAGGATTAGAACATTCCTGTCCGTCTCCTCTTTATTGAAATTTCACATCCAAAGGTTTTGGTTTGCCCTTGCACGAGGTCTCTGAGGCAGGAGGGCCGGGCTGGGGAGGGGAAGTGTTGAGTCTCAGCAATCAGGGCGGCTGTAAAAAGGTCTGGCACAGGCTGGGCCGACAGGGACTTTATAACAACTGCTAATTTCTGCATTACACAGCCGTGTCTGCTCCCAGCAGCCTGAAATGGCCCCTCCTGAGCCAGCCCCAGCTGCTTGATAAGTTATTTCCTGCAGCTCCTTCAGCAGTTATTAGCTATTTTATTGTTATTAGTTATTAGTTTCTAGTTCTTAGTTTATTTTGTAGTTCTTAGTTTATTTTTTAGTTCTTAGCTATTTTATTTTTATTAGTAATTAGTTGATTTTAATTAGTTATTAGCTATTGGATGAGTTATTTTCTGCTGTTACTGCCACCACCCTCAGCTGCCAGGGCAGAACACCTGAGTGGTCCCGTAACAGTGCAAAATCCCAATATGGGATTGCAAAACTTCCCTGAACTGAGGAACTCTTCCATCCTCCAGGTCCCAGCTCCACGTCCAGGACCGTTCCTGATGCTCAGCATGGACCAGGCACCCAAATCCTGAGGAGGAGAAGCTTCTCGAGCCCTGGGAAGGTCTCAGCTGCCTCACCTCCCACCACCCCAGGTGCCCCCTGTGTTACCCACCCTTAGGGGGACCTCCCGCTCCCCCTCCACCCCCCAGGACCCTTCGGAATTACAGCAGATTTGTGTTAAAGGAAACGCCCGTCAGAAGTTCTCAAGATTATTTGAGAAAAGAAACGATTGATCCGGTTTTCCAGGCACGTTGGTGTCCCTTTGCCCTCTCTCCCCACTGCCATTGTTTCCATTTTCTGTAAATATTTTATCTGGAGCCCGGGTTAGTTCTGTGCCATCTGCAGGAGAACAAACCCTGCTCGGCTTTAATGCCACCTGCAGCCGGTGACGGATGGCTCTGTCCCCTGCTCCGCCCGCTCTTTGGGTGTTTTTATGGGGCCGCCTCCTCTGTTTTCTCTCCATTTACGGCCTCGCTAAGGCGGGGAGGGAGCGGAGCGGGCATCCATCGCCTGCGAAGGGCTGCCCGGGGCAGGGCCGGGGCTCAGAGCTGCCCTCTGGGGCTCAGGGCTGCCCTCGCAGGAGGGATGAGCTCCCAGGGGGTGGGCAGGGGATGGCAGCTGCCCCCAGAAGCTGTGTCCTGCACGGGGCACTCGGTGGCAGCCGGGGTCACTCCCCGAGTCTGACCGTCTCCCCGTGTCCAGATCTCTGCTGACAGCGCTGGTTAAGTCAAGGACAGGAGCAAAGCCTGCCTTAAGGACGCTGTTTTAACAAGTACCGGGCCTAAAGGGCAGCTCTGTGCCAGGGCTCTGCCAGCTCCTTAGGACAATGACGCCTTCACCTACCGAGATCGGGGAGCAGAGCCCCAGCGGGGTCACCCAGAGCCATCGGGCAGGGTTCAGGGGGATCTCAGGCCGTGCAGGAGCCTCGGGTTTGGGGCTAAACCCAACCATTCTCCTGCCCAGGCCAGGGCAGCGCCGTCCTGCCCGGAGGATTCAGGACTTTGCTGCAGTTCTGGGGCCATTTGCTGCTCGTCTGTGCTCCCGGCGTGTCACACGCAGGCACAGGCTCTGTCACTCCCGCACCGCGAGCTTGGCAGCGATCTCGGCAGCGCTGGAGAGGTGCAGAGCTCCTGTTCGAGCTCGTTTATCCTGCACAAGACCAGAGGGTTTAAAGTCCTGCGGGCTCTCTTTGCCCGTCACACCCAGAGCGGGTTTTATGTGAAGAAATCAGCAACGAAACTTCACCTCACAAAGTTCTTCCCGTGCTCCAAGCAAGGCCAAACATGAATCTGGCTAAAAGGACAGCCAGGTGAGGCCCAAAATAGCCTGAGGTTGTTCAGGACATCAGGAGCAGGATGGGCTGGGAGCGATGTCCTCGGGAGCCAGCCCTGAAACAGCAGAGCACAAAGACTTTTGGTTAGAAAGTTGAATGTTCCTGGCAACGACTGATTTAGAATGAGTGAGGTGGCTGGGCAGACGGGTCAGTCATTTTAGAACTAAAATTGTGATTAAAACCCCTTTGCCACCCAAAGCCGGGAAGCAGCTCCCTGATGGTGATTAATTCACACGAGCGGCAGGGACCGAACTCCAGCTCAATTCTTATCAAGTGAAATGTATCCAGCGTAATCTGATAGGTCCTGAAAGGTTAATGCAAGCTAAATCAATGCTGTCTCCATCCAGATAAGGCGGGGGAATTGTCCTTGAGTGTGAGTGTGCAGGAGGCTGGGGATGAGGGCAATAAAGGGCTTTCATCTCCTGCTGATCCGTGCCAAGTCCGTTGCCGTGCGGGAGGGGTTGATAAGGGCGCTGATTTATCAGCCAGCAGGCAGAACGCCGAGCCTGCTGTTAGAACATTCCATCTCCCCGCTTTATGGCACTCTCTTCATGAACATTCCGAACATCCAAACGCCTTTTAGGCAGCCAAAGGAGCGGAATACAAAAGGCTGGAGTGGCACCGCCTGCCCTGGTCAAGTGTCCGGGTTCCGAGCACTCCCTCAGGGATGGGGGAGGATCTGGAAACCTCGGCTGTGAGCTGGCGTCAAAAACCGGCTCTGCTGGGATAAGGAGCTAAATGGAAGCAGGGTTTTGGCGTGAGTTTAAACTTCCAGCACCTGGTTAAATCCCAGGGATCAAGGAGACTTCCAAGCTCTCTCAGAGCCATGGGACACAAAGCGCGGTTTAGCTTCCGCTCATGTCTTTAAAAACACCTCTTGAAATTAATGGCTAAACTTAAACCCTTGGCTTAAACGCTCTTCTGGTGAGCTGAGAGGGGCTGAGAGCCGGAGAGAGAAGGGAGGAAGCTCCAAGTTTGCCCTGTTCCCAGCAGGATCCGGCTCCTCCCAGCAGGACGTGTTCCTGGTGTCGGCACCACTTGGTTTAACCCAAGCAGTGATAAAGAACTGGTGGCTCCGAACTCACCCTGGCCGTGCACTGACAGACATCCTCTGTGACTGCCAGACATCCTCTGTGACGTTCGTGTCCTGTGACATGGAATGTGTCAGGATCAGGCTGGAATCAGGCAGCAGGAGGGCTCGGGGTCACACAGGCTCCAGTCCCAAAGCACCTCAGGCACAGAGGATTTTCCTGTGCTGCCTTTCCCAGCCTTGTCCAGCCCAGTTCGCTTCAGAGCCCAGTCGCAGCAGCTCAGCACCACGATCTGGTGAGAAGCACCTGCACAAAATGTGCAGATTTGACAGAGTTTGTGGCTAATTCTGAGCCTTACAAAGCCCAGCTCGTGCTCCACGCCCGACCAGCCCCGTGCCGGCCTCTGAGGCAGATTTGCCTCCGTCCAGGCAGAGGGGGTTGGAGCTGCTCTCAGCACTGGCTCAGAGCATCATTGGTACAGCTGATTAACACCTGAGCACTCTGTGAAGAGATAAATGATGATTATGCGCACACAGGCCCTCCATCCACAGCCAGAGACAGCAGATCCATTCTCCCGCAGCGAGCTGCCAATTCCGGGGTATTTATACCTCGTGTTTACACAGCCTTTTATAAGCAGCACTCCAACCACTTTAGGTATTAAGTGCTTAAAGCGATTGATTTGATTAATTCAGCGTCTTCAGGAAATCATCCTGCCCTGCTGTTCTTGCGGTTCTGATGTGCAGCGTTTCCCCTCCATCTGCCGGGATCCCCCCTTGTCTGAGCACACGGATCCAGGAGGATTCCCAGGCACTCCAGAGGAGCAGGGCTCACCTCCCTCAACCTGTCTGCAGGAAAAGGCCCCTAAAACAAGGAGGGCAGGGTTGGATGGGATTTTGGGAAGGATTTGTTCCCTGGGAGGGTGGGGAGGGGCTGGGCTGGAATTCCCAGAGCAGCTGTGGCTGCCCCTGGATCCCTGGCAGTGCCCAAGGCCCGGCTGGAGCACTCTGGGATGGTGGAAAATGTCCCTGCCCACGGCAGGGGTGGCACCGGATCATTCTGAGGTCCTCCCAGACCAATCCACTTTATAATTTTACATTTTTTGCCCAGTGAATGGGAAGATCCAGGTGCAGGGCTGAAGGAATCTGGGATCTGTGCTGGCAGGAGCTGCCTCTCCCCAGTGCAGCACAGGAGAACTTTGCAGAGCTCAGCTCCAGAGCTCTCCAGCTGCCACATTCCATGGATAACAACGGCTCGGCATTGAAAAAGGGGCCGGGATTATTCTTTAGGAAGTGTTGCAGCCTTCTTGAGAAACGTCTGTTATTTATTTGATCGTCCCCCGAAGATTCCTTTGTCACAGGCTATTGTGTAAATTTGTGTTCAGACAATTCCGCAAATGTTGAATTATTCACTTGATTGGCCTTAATGTCTCCTGCTGAAACACCTCAGTGTGCTGCGATTCTTATCGATGTGCGGCGGGCTAATAAAAGTGTGGCAAAAATAACTGCAGCTGCAAGTTCTGAAGGGAGAGGATAATTTCCTAACTGCTCAAACATTAGTAGTTAAGAAAGTTAAGATAAGGGTAATAAAGCCTCGTGCTTCAGGGCTTTGCAAACGGGGTTAGGAAGTAATTATTTGAAATTCTTTTCTCAGTGTTATGTAATTTAACTGTCGTTAATAAAAGACCCAGTTTTGAAAGGCACTGAAAGATGGAGCTTGGAAGCAGAGGAGATTTAAAAAGGAGAAGTGAGTCCTCAACCTGCTTCAGTGCTCTCCAAAAACACCCTCCAGACACTCATTTGCATTTTCTAACTCCTATGATAAAATATTTTTTCTTCCCCAAATGCTGCTGTGTTGGAGCTCCGGCGTTTCCCTGCAGTGGAGGAGCATTCCCTCGCTTTTCCAGCATCCCAAATCCCTTGGTTTGAGGCGCTGGGTTGGACTCATCTGTAGTTTTTAAGTGTCCCTGGTGATTTGGAGACGTTTGGATGCTGGAATGAGGTGATGTTTAGGGTCCTTTTCCATGATCCCAGTGGCTCTGTCCCTGCACATTCCCAGGGGTCGGAAGCACAGGGAATCTCCCTGATGTGGGGAATGTCCGAGGTTGTGTCCCTGGGCTGGCTGTGCTGGAATCAGCAGCGGGGGGAAATCCCTGCACATCCCACAGGGAATGTCCCTCACTGGGCCCCTCTGCCCGTCCTGGCTCCCCCAGGACACTGCCGGGACAATCCCTGGCATTCCAGATCCTCTTCCCAAAGTGCTCCACCAGCTGTGCAAAGCTCCATCATTCCCACATCCTAATGCCATTCCTGCTCCTTATTCCCAGGGCCTGAAGGGGCTCCAGGAGAGCTGCAGAGGGACTGGGGACAAGGCACGGAGGGACAGGACACAGGGAATGGCTTCCCAGTGCCAGAGGGCAGGGCTGGCTGGGATACTGGGCAGGAATTGTTCCCTGGGAGGGTGGGGAGGGGCTGGGCTGGAATTCCCAGAGCAGCTGTGGCTGCCCCTGGATCCCTGGCAGTGCCCAAGGCCAGGCTGGAGCAGCCTGGGACAGTGGGAGGGGTCCCTGCCCATGGGAATGGGATGGGATTTGATTTAAGGACCCTTCCAACCCAAACCATTCCATGTCTCCATGATTCTCATTTGCAACACAATTTCCCGTGTTTTGTTGTATCCGTGTTTATTCCCTCTCTTTCCTATCCCACTTTTTGCCGCAACAGTCACACACCGGGGCACAGCGTTCCCTAAAACCTTTCTCACCTCTCAGTGCCCCTGCCTGGGGGGTGATCCTGCATTTTTATTGTCATCTCCAAATCTCCTTTGGTATAAAATCACCTCCGTTCCCAGAGTCTCCCCAGTCCTTGTCTCCCCCTCAGCCGATTTCTCAGAGCCCTTTGGAACACCCACACAACCCCAGCTTGCCGTGGTAAATCGGATCCTCGTGGCACAGCTGGGGGGGGGGGATCCCTCTCTGGCTGCTCCTCCTCCCGTGGGGTGAGACCCAGAACTGCCAGTCCCCTTCTCAGGAAAGCCGGGATAACGGATAAGGCAGAACTCTGCTCCTTTCCCACAGTCCAGGAGCGCTTCCCTCCCTTCCCAGAGTCACCGGGGCGATTCTGATGGAAGAACCCTGTATCCTGAATAATTGAGGAATGGCCCAGAGGCTTTTTAGGAGCTGAACGGAAGAACTGCTTGGGAAAGGCCCACCCGAGCGATGGCAGGGCCACAATCACCCCCTGCAAGTACGAGCAGCCTTGGGATTAGGAGCAGCCTTGGGGTTAAGAGCAGTTTGAGATTAGGAGCAGCCTTGGGGTTAAGGGCAGTTTGGGATTAGGAGCAGCCTTGGGGTTAAGAGCAGTTTGGGATTAGGAGCAGCCTTGGGATTAAGAGCAGTTTGGGATTAGGAGCAGTTTGGGATGGAGCTGTCGGAGGTGATGGAGCTTCCACTTCCCGCAAGGATTTAAACCCATCCAGGTCAGTCCTGCTGCCATGAGAGGAGAAAATCCTTTCCCTGCAGAAGGTGTTCCAGTCACATAAATCATGAAGAGCAGAATAATTCTCCTCACCCCACCCCAGGGAGGATTAGATTTGGCTCTGCCTTTCTCTGCCTGTTTTGCCTCAAATTGCAGGAGAGGGCTGGAGGGGATTTCCTTCCCTTTGTTTCCCAGCTGTGCTGAGTTCAAACTGCTGCACTTGAAAAGCTCACCCAGAACCTACAAAAGTGGGGTTTTCATGTCCTTGAAAAGAAACTTTTTGGGTTTTTATTCGATTGAACCTCGCAGTAACTGAGATATCAACCATTAACAGGCGGAAAAACTTCCCCAAATGTCGCCCCAACCCCCAGTTCAGGCCTGTGAAATTCGAGCTGCCAGAGCTGGGCTTAAAGGTGTCATTGCCATGCCAAAGACTCAGGAATCAGAACTTCCTGAGCTGTTTTGTGGGAGATGGATGAGGAGGAGCAGAGGAGGGATTGTTTGGGGCACTCAGAGTTCCTCAGGAAAAAAACCCAGACAGAAGAATCTATTTCTGGCTGTAAAAGAAGCAGCGTTACCCCTGGGGATGCGCGGGGAAAGGGCAGAAAACGACACTGGGGGGCTGTTCTTACAATCGGGGTTTGGTTGGAACAAGCTTGGGAAACCACAGGGAATTCCCAAATATCCACAGCAGCTGGGAATGACTGGAAATACCAGAGTCCCTAAAGGGGTTTTAGTAAGACCCCAACTTTGAAGGTGTTTTAAGGAATAAGGGCCAGAGCAAACAGAGCCCCTTCATGGATGGGCCGTCCCTGCACTTCCAGGTGGGATTTCCTGCTGAAGAATTCCACATTTCCCCAGCAGAGGCACTTTTCATCCTTCTGTGGGGAAGCAGCAGCTCAGCAGCTGCTCTGTACTCAGAGAATGTGGAATCCCAGGATGGTTTGGGTTGGAAGGGACCTCAGACTCATCCCATCCCAGCCCTGCCATCCCCTGGTGCCCAGCGAGGGAGGAAATGCCTCGCTCCGGAGCAGGAAGGCTGGGAAAGCCACCGGAGTCACCTCATTCCATCAGCTCCGATACTGTGCGGGAGAAGCAGCCACGGGCACAAAGACTGGGTTTGGAAAGGACTCTCCACTTTCTTTGTTCCCCCCTGAATAATGGAATCGAGACGTTTTTATTCTGATTGTGACTATTATTTTTCAGCCAGGATGCAAATGGTAACAGAGCTCCTGCAAAAATAAATTACCTGTGTCTGGGGGCCGGAACAAACCAGCCCTGAGCACAAAGGGAGGCTGAGTGAGACTCCTCAGCTTCTCCCAGGGGAAAACGTGTCTCGGGTAAAAGCTCTTCTCCCACCTGGCATCAAAACATCTCCCAACCTCCTTTCCTGAGGGTGGAAAGCCTCTCTCCCAGCCTCCCCTCCTGAGGATGGAAAACCTCTCCCAACGTCCTTTCCTGAGGGTGGAAAGCCTCTCTCCCAGCCTCCCCTCCTGAGGATGGAAAACCTCTCCCAACGTCCTTTCCTGAGGGTGGAAAGCCTCTCCCAACCTCCTCTCCTGAACATGGAAAACCTCTCCCAACCTCCTCTCCTGAGCATGGAAAACCTCTCCCAGCCTCCTTTCCTGAGCATGGAAAACCTCTCCCAACCTCCCCTCCTGAGCATGGAAAACCTCTCCCAACCTCCTCTCCTGAGCATGGAAAACCTCTCCCAACCTCCTTTCCTGAGGGTGGAAAACCTCTCCCAACCTCCTCTCCTGAGCATGGAAAACTTCTCCCAACCTCCTCTCCTGAGCATGGAAAGCCTCTCCCAGCCTCCTCTCCTGGCATCAGATGGATTTCCAAGGAACCCTCAGGATCCAACCCCCTCCCTGGGCCTGTCCTGACAAACCAGGCAGCTCCAGGGATGTGCTCCTGCTCTGTGGGATCCCCCAGCAGAGCCCACAGGAGCTTCTGCCCGGCTGAGGAGCCAAATCTTCCCCTTTTGTTCAACTGAAATCTCTCCCATCCACCATTTCTGAGGAGTATTACGAGACCTGGGGTTTTTTTCATTTCTCAAATGTCAAGTAGATCCTTTACAGCAGCTCTTAAGAAGATAAAGGGGATTAAAGGATCATTTTATCCTACTTAAAGTTAGCTCCGAGACGATAGGAGTAAACAGGAACATTTTAAAGGATGTTAATCTCGGCTCTTTTTCATCCCCCCTTCTCCTTTTCTTTTTCTTCTTTGCCAGCAAAATTTCACTTTGCTGGATGTGTTCCCTTTTGAGGGTGAAATGATTGCAAGGAGGCAAATGCTGCCACCCTTTCTCCTCACTTCAAAAAGCAAACACAAAATATCGCTCCTGATTGCAATATTAAACATTAAGTTTAAATTGGGCTGTCAATCACCGGCTTATGGAAAGAGACAGAGGGAATCAGAGGGGAACAAAAAGGTTTTGGGCAAGGGAGGGAGCCCGTCCCTGCCTGTGCCCCCCAGAAAGCGAGGCCACAGCTTGTTAGCAGCAGAATCGTGGAGATAACAGTGTTTAAAAAAAAAAAAAAAACCCAAGCAGCAGAAATCTGAGCTTTGGAATGTTCGGGGGGGGATTTCAGGATGAGCTGTCAGGAGACAGAGCCAGACGTGGAAACGTCTGACGGGGGATGGTTCTCCCACAGCTCTCAGCCACAAACTCAGCTCCTCTGGCGGTGTCTGTAACCCAGCACGGTCCTCAAGGACATCAGTTCATCAGAGGAACGGCACCTCTGCTATCAGACCTTGGCAGCTTTGGTAGACTCGGGATCAGGGGCTCCAGGACAGCCAAGGGAGGAGCCTGGCTGTGAGCTCGGGCTTCCCTCGGGGCTGGCAGGGAGAGCACCCCCTCCCCAGCGCAGCCCCCGCGCTGTTCCTGCTCGTGCCAGGCTCCAGCACACCCAGCAGCTGGTTTGCTGCTTTCCAAAAGCCCCCGAGCATCAGCTCCTCCACAGAAACTCTCATTTTCCTGGAGATTTTATAGACCCCAGTGGATCCAGGACGTTCAGGGATCAGCCAGAGGGTCGTGCAAATGGCAAAGTGCGCTCAGGGCTTCCGGAGGCGTCTTCCCAAACACGACCTTGCCGCGACTTCCAGAGCAACCCCCTTGTTTGGGCACACCTGGAGATGGGGAATCCAGCCCTGTGGAGATGCTGGGGTTGTTCGTCAGCCGTGAGGGGTAAAGGAGGGAGGGACTGGCAGCAAATGAGCCCTGAGGGGGGTCTCAGCAGGCTCTGAGTATTCAGGAAGAGCAGAGTCGCCTCTGGAGTTTCATTTTTGGGTGGTTCTGAACAAAGCACGGCAGCACGAGCTGTTGCCGTAGCAGCTCTTGGCTCAGGCACTGATCAGATGCTTCCTCTCCCAGAGAGTTTCAGATTTGTTCATTCTTTGTTTATTCCACTTAATCTAAAATAAAAGTCACAGAGCCTTCAAGTGCATGTTCTGCTCTTTGTTTGAGCAACATAACAGAGAAAAACAATTGCAAAGGCAGGCGGCGATTCCACTTCCAGGCTTTCAAGGGATTATTTCCAGTGGCAGGAGAGAAGGGAACAACAGCTTTGGAAACTCGGGGGGAAATACTCGGACAGCAGCTGCATTAAAGAGCTTCCCTCGTTTTTAAGCTGCGCTAATTATGTTCATTTAATACCAGACAGGAAAATATTGACAAACAACGCGGGAATTAAATGGAATTTCCAGCCATGGTGCAGCTGCTGGAGCCTCTGGAGAGGGGCTGAGCCCTGGAGCTGGGCTGGGATGTCCTGCACCAACGGCCAGGACCTGCCAGGGAAAGGGCAGTTATTCCATGGATGGATCTGCATGGAAAGAGCAGTTATTCCAAGCTTGGAATGCCATGGAAAGAGCAGTTATTCCAAGGATGGATCTGCATGGAAAGGGCAGTTATTCCATGGATGGATCTGCATGGAAAGGGCAGTTATTCCAAGGATGGATCTGCCAGGGAAAAGCACCTGGGCTCATGCAGAGGGTGCCCTGGGGGCCTGGCACGGCTCCACCGCCGCCCCTTGTCCTCCTGCAGGGAGAGCCCTCCCTCCTTCCAGCATCTCCTTCCAGCACAGCCCAGCTCCCTCTCCCCTGTGTGGCTGTCCCGGGGCTCCATCCAGGAGTTTTAGGGAAGTCAGGCTGAGCCTCTCACCAGGAATGGCTCCTCTCCTCTCCTCTCCTCTCCTCTCTACCAGGCCTGGCAAAGTGGGGTCTCTCTACCTGGAGTGTTCCCAGTTACTTTTTCCCCCATCAGTCCCCACATGGCTCAAACCACCCCAATCCACAAGAATCCAATGCTCTGATTCTCCTCTGCCAGAGGGAGATTAATCAAATCCATCTTCACTAATTGGTTCCCTCAAAAAGGACAGCCTGGATTGGTTCCAGGTGTGGGGTCATTAACAGGGACCATCAGCTGGATGCGAGAGACCCTCGATTAACAGGAAAATATCCTGGTTTTGTGAGGGAGCCCAGGCTTTGATACCCACAGAAACGACACAGGATGTTCTGGAGGGCTGTCAGAACAGAACCTGGCTCGTCAGGGCCTGTCACCAGCCAGGCTCCAGCCCAGCCTCTCCCGTGGAAAAGCTGCCGAGATGGAAAGCAGGCGAGCTCACATCGATCCCACAGCCTGGGCCTGCCAGATAAACACTTCAGGAGAAGCTTCCAAAAAAATAATTTGGACATCCATTATCTCAGGCAGCCCAGCAGAGCACGCAGCCCTGGATTCCCATGGTGCTTCCAGAGGGGTTTGTGGCCGGAGTGGCAGCGCTGCAAAGCCCAGATATGGGATTGGGAAGGGATAAAACAATGGAGCAGGGAGAGGAAGCAGCCTGTGGCTGCAGCGGGGTTTGCTGTGAGGCTGGGGCACAGTCAGAGTGGTTCTCCCCTTTTCTTCTGCTCCAGGCTGTGTTTATCAGCCCTGTGGAGATCCCAGCTCTCCTCTGGCTCCTCTGCACAAACGTTGGTTTTATCTTTTTTGACAGAAAACAAACCCAAGCACAAACCAGAGGATAATTCCTGGCAGTGCCCACTGCTCCTCCCCCTGTGCCCATGGCCAGGCTGCTCCCTCAGGCCGGGGGAGGCAGCTCTGGTCCCTCCCTGGGGACTCAATCCCAGCCCCTGGGTGCTCCTCTCCTGGCCACAGCTCTGCTCTGGGGACACAGATCCCTCTCTCCTGGCATCCCAGCATTTCCCCCACGTAGGGGCCAAAGGCTGCTCGGAAGAGCTGCCCCCAGTGAGGTTTTGCTGCCCCTCTAAGATTGGGGTGGGGCTGTTGCTCACTGCTGCTGCACGAAGAGGGGACAGACAGAGGGACAAACCAGTGACAGGGGGATAGAGGAAAGGGAGTTGGGGATTTTGGGGGCATCCTCCTGTTCCTGTTTCCTGGGGGTGAGCAGCACAACTGGGGGGCACCAAGGGCAGCCCCAGCAGCCGTTCCAGCTGTGCTGAAACCGGTCTGGCCCTCCCAGGTCTGTGGTGGAGGAGCAGAAAAGAAGGATAATGAGGGACAGAAGCACCCAGGCACGAGGGGCCATGGAAATCCCAGCAGGGAGAGCACTCAGAGGTGCCCGAGGGCCGTGTCCCAGCCTGGCTGAGCAGGAGCAGCACAGCCCGGGTGCAGCTGTGCCCAGAGAGCTGCAGCTCACACAGAAACAACTGAAAAACGGGGCTGGGACCACCCTGGGAGCATTTCCCTGTCCCTGCAGTGCCCCAGCCCCGCTCTGCCCAGCTCTCAGCAGCACAGCGGTGTCTGAGCCGTGTCCCAGGCACAGGAGCAAATATCGCAGTGCTCGGATGAACCAGAGTTAAACTGAACTCGGCTCGACTGAATCAAGCCCACCTTCACTGGGAACGAGCTGCTAATGCGCTTTAACCAACTCGCTGGAGAAGGTAATTTGGATTAATCTTCCTGAAAACCCCCGAGTAGGGGAGTCCTGCATCACCAGAGGCCTGGGGAGTGCTGGCAAAGTGACCTCTGCATGTCCCAGCGCCACCATGTCCTGCCCTGCTCCTTCCCCTTCCCCTTCCCCTTCCCCTTCCCCTTCCCCTTCTCCTTCCCCTTCTCCTCCTCCTTCTCCTCCTCCTTCTCCTCCTCCTTCCCCTTCCCC
>VZTE01005041.1:137520-203749 GCA_013397775.1 Eulacestoma nigropectus | reverse complement strand
CTTCCTCTTCTCCTTCTCCTTCTCCTTCTCCTTCTCCTCCTCCTCCTCCTCCTTCTCCCTCTCCCTCTCCAGCGGCTTTTCCCGTTCTGTGGGACAGCCGAACATCAAACCGCTCTGCTCCAGCCACACAGATGGATTTTAAAGCACCACACCAGGCCAAAGAGGCCTTGTGCAACAAGTGCCTTCCCCATAATTGGAAATCCCTTTAATACCCCATTGACTGATTTCTTTATTGCCCTTTGATGAGGTTTAACACAGAAAACACCATCGACCCCGGAGGCCGCGGGCTGGGCCCGGCGCTTTGTGCCTGCTGGAGGGGCCGGATCCTCCGACTGAATCACAGTTATTGTTGTGCTTGTGGCGTTTCTCACGTCTCCTGCTGACAGATGGCTCTGCACATGACAGCAGATTTGTGTTTCATTAGGACACTTAGCCCGGAGATCGATATTCTGCCACGGAGAACCGCCGAGCCCGGCCCGGCTGCCGGGGCCTGATGGGATTTGGGGAGCATGAGCCCCCCGGCAGACAGATGTTTTATTTGGAATAATGCCTCATCGATTCCCCAAGAGCCCTGCTGGAAACCCAGGCGCTCTGACTGGCACCCTGCATCTCCTTCTCTGCCTGCTGGCGTTTTCTGGGTGCTGTCAGGGCCCCGAGGCGCCTCCTGCTCCCCTCGCAGCCCGGGCACGGCTCTGGCTCCATTCTCCATTGCCCTCTTGTGGTCCTGGAGCAACAGCTCAGCTGGAAACCTCTCGAGACCCCGAGAATCCCGAGAATCCCTCCGAAATCACAGCCCAGCACACCGATGGAGGCTGTCGGTGTCTTAGAGGAAAGGCAAAACTTTTCCCAAAGGCTTTGTTGTGTTTAACACCTTCCCCCTCCCTCTCGCTGTCCCATCCTTCCCCCCTCCATGGGCATCATTGATTCCATCCAGGAGTTCCTCTGGAGTTCCAGGCTCTGTTGATGGATTTGGGTGCTAATGAGTCTTTCCAATGTAGGCAGCGATGCATAAAAAATGCATTTTAAACCTCCTCCTTCTGGAGCATTGATTCGGTGTGATTAACAGTGGGCATCAGGCTTCAGTTCTTCACTGCTGGGTGCTCAGCCATCACCACAGGAAACTCTGGGAATGAGGTTCCCGAAAGTGCTGGTTGTGCTTGGAGGGTGCAAATGAGCAAAGGGTTCGTGCCGGGCTCTGGGTTCACTGAGGGGAAGATTCCTGCAGTGGATTTTGGGGGAAAATCATTCCCTGTGAGGGGAGGCCCTGGCACAGGTTCCCAGAGAAGCTGTGGCTGCCCCTGGATCCCTGGAAGTGTCCAAGGCCAGGCTGGAATACCCTGGGACAGGGGAAGGGGTCACTGCCCATGGCAGGGGTGGAACGAAATGATCTTTCAAATCCTTTCCAACCCAAGCACTGTGATGCCATGAACCCAGCCACTGTGATTCCATGGTCTCTGGGGAGGCAGGATGGGACTCCCAAGAAGGAGTTCCTGCCCTGCTGGAGGTGCTCTCCAGGTGCTCTCCACACTTTTAAGGTGGAATCCGTCCCCAGCCCACCCCGTGTCTGTCTTAGCTGCCATTCAGGACACCCTCAGACAGGGGACTTCAGCCCAGTGCCACTGCCACCAACCTTAGCCCATCCCTGACCTCACTGCTGTCCCTCCTGAGTTACAGCAGGAGCACTGGGACCAGTCCCAGGCCTCCCCTGCTCTGTGCATGCTCAGCTTCAGGAGCCTTTGGCACTTAGAGAGGGGAAAAAATCTTATAAACCCCGTTTGATGCTGAGCAGCAGCTTCATGAATTGCAAAACCATTTTAAAATCTGGGTATTACAGGAAAATCTGTCGTGGTTCAGTGCCGCTGTCACTAAAGCTCCCCATTGCCAAGGCAATTAAAGAGTGAGATCCTGAAATCATCAGGTCTGGGCCAGTCCCCACCCCTCTGACCAAATATTTCATCTTCCAGTGCAATTTAGGAAGTTGGAGGGAGAGTCAGGGGTGGGGGGAATGTGTTTGTCAGGAGAAAGAGCCAGAAGGAGCCCAAGAAGCTTCTCCTTTATGGCATAAATCTCCCCGGTTTCATTTCTTCTGCTCGGAGCATGGAGTGGAAGGGAAAACAGCAGCAAAGCCTCGAGGGCAGAGAACTCCTGACCCGTCCCTGCCTTGTCATCATAAAGTCTCCTGGCCCCAAAGTCCCCGTTAGAGGCTGGACTTTGAAGAGCAATAAAGAATGTCAGGCTGACAAATCTATGCCATCAGCAGAGATCTCCTCTCCAGTTCACAGCGCGATTGCCCGGTTTTATTGCCCCTCTCTGTGCTGGGAGCTGGGATTTCTCTGCTCCAGCTCGGAGAGAGGAACCAGCAGCTCCAGATGAGCTCTGTGCCCAGCTCAGCTGTCACTCCAGCATTACAAATTTGGTTGGATAAATCTTCAAAGGTCAATGACTGACAAAATCAAAGCAGATTGCTAGGAAGGGAGGAAAATATAAATGATGGCATTGACTCAGGGTAATAGAGACACAAATGGATATCAAATCCTGGATATCAAACTTCAGATCAAACACATCCTGGACTGTGGCAAAGAAACATCTCAGCCAGCAAAAGGAAGTGTATTTATTTTCTATGATCACTCCGAATTTCTGATGCTTCTGGAAATGTGGAATTCTGCAGAAAAAGCCCCATTTTACTTCCTGGTGAGAATTATGGGATCATTATCACTCTTATTTGTTCTTGAAGCCCCCAAACAATAACCAGGACAATCCAATCCACGGGATTCCTTTCTTCCTCCTGTCCTTTATCTCCCATAAAGCGGGCATGCATTAATGTGGGGTGAGAAATCAGATTTATGTGATAAGGGGGGACCTTCTGGCTCAGCACAGCTCCCTGACAGGAGGCTTGGTGAGGGTCGGGCTCTGCTCCCAGGGAACAGGGACAGGAGGAGAGGGAACGGCCTCAGGCTGGGCCAGGGCAAGTTTAAGCTGGATATTGGGAAAATTTCTCCACAGAAAGGGCTGTCCAGGCCTGGCACAGCTGCCCAGGGCAGGGGTGGAGTCCCCATCTCTCCAGGGATTTAAAGCCCTGCGGATGTGGCACTTGGGGACATGGTCAGTGGTGGCCGTGGCAGTGCTGGGAATGGTTGGACTCGGTGATCTCAGAGGCCTTTTCCAACCCAAACGGTTCCAGGGTAAGAATCCTGCCGAGCGTCCCCTTCAGCTGGAACAGCGCTGCCCTGAAGGAATTCTCTGCTCTCCTCACACGTGGGGGAAAGTGGCCTCAAAATGCGAACAGAATGCCTGGAAATGCCCAGGACTTGTCCTTGTTTGGGTGCCCTCGGCTGTGCCCACCCCAGGAGCTGCCTCAGAGCACAGCCTGTGCCCGGGCTGTGCCCAAGGTGCCCGAGCCAGGCTGGGCAGTGCCGAGGGTCAGCGCCCGCTGCAGCAGCACCTTGGGCCGGGCTGGCATCTGCATCGGGAGCTTTTCCCTCTTCCCAAGCCTTTTCCAGTGCCCCAGCCCTGCCCCGGAGCGGCCCTGCTCTGCCAGGGTTATTTCAGGGGCAGGTTTTTGGTTTTGTGCCGGCACAGAGCCCGCAGCAGCCCCTCACCATTCCCTCTTCGCTTTTCCCAGTGCAATTCCAGGCAGTCATCACTTCATCCAAAGGACACCCACGGATTTGTCCCCAAATATCCCCATTGCTGCTCCACACGTGGGCCTGGCCATGCTGGGGACTCCACCTGTGGTTCACACCTTATATATTTATACAATAAACTGTGCTGTAGGTAAGTTTTTAGGTATTATACTTCATAAATATGGATGTACTACAAATCCAGGCCTTGTGGAAATGCTAAAAAAGCATTTTTGGGCCATTCTGAGGGATATTCAAGCAGTAACAGCTCTGCACCAACTGCCTGAAATCCCCCAGGAGAGAAGAGCTTCCGGAAAAACCAGACTGGCAAGAATTTGGTGGAAAAGGCTGGATTTTGGGGCCTGTTCCCCACGTGAGCACAGCCCACGGCTGAGGGAGAGGAGAGGCCCAATTAGGTGAGTTAAGTACAATAACAGTGAAATGCTGCACACATTCCACTGCAATAAAAATGATAATGATTCTACTGAAAAATATCATTACTTCACACTCATTTAATTCTGGAAATCTAAATTCACAAAGGAAACAAGAAGCCCTTTAATCTCAGCGTAGATAAATAGCCCAATTTTATTCCTACTATTATTTTTTTATCCTTTTCCAAGACATTTTATAAGACTTCAGAACACGAGAGCTCGGTTTAATTAACATCATCACATTAAAAAGCACAGCCAAAAATTTCATGGCATTTTAATTGAAATATAATACTGTCTCACTTCATTTTTATTCTTTTTTTCCTGCATCGAGCACCACAATGAAAAACAGAGTCTGCACTGATGGTTGGCCTGGATGAGGTGGATTAGCAGAGAGGGGTTATAAAAGTGGCCATTTGCTCGGCCAGAGCAGGGAGGAAAATTCCCGTTTCCTTTGTTCCCACCCCAAAACGATGGCTCTGCCTCCACAGGTGATGCCAACTCCGTGCAAATATTTTTTGGATGGAGGTTTGTGCACCTGCTGCCCAGGATAATGAGGCAGCTTTGTGCTCCAACAGCTCCTTCCAGCAGAGCACCTCGGAGCTCTTGGAATGTGTCACGTCCTGGCCTTTGGCAGCAGGGATCCAGCCTGAGAGCTTGGGCTGAGAAATGCCAATATTCCCCTTTTTCAGGGCTCTGGGAATGTTCCTGGCATCTCACGGGGAGGGAGCAGAGCTGGAAGGGCACTGGAAGCACAGAGTGGGCCTGTCCCAGCTGTTGGAACGGGCAGGAGGTTGTTTGGAACAGGATTTGGGAAGGAGCAGAGCTCTGAGGGTCACTGGCAGTCACTGCACCCAGACCTTCCCTCACCCGGGCCAGCCCCGGGAACCAGAGCTGGCATTTCCCTTGGCAAAGCTGAGGGAATCGGTGGGATGGGATTTTCCAGGCTGCCCCTGGGGTTTGGAGAGCACAGCCTTGTCCGGCTGAGCAGGAGCTGCGTGTCCCTCTCCCTCAGGCAGGGAAACGTGAGTTACCCTTCTGGGGTTTGCTCAGGCCCAGCCTGAGGCACCTTCCCAGGGCAGGGAACGGAGCTGGGAAGGGGCTGGAGAATCCCTGAGGGAGCTGGGAAAGGGGCTCAGCCTGGAGAAAAGGGGCTCGGGGGGGCCCTTCTGGCTCTGCACAAGTCCCTGGCAGGAGGGGCAGTTCTTTTCCCAGCTTTAGTTCTGTACTCAGTCTTTGGGAAGCAGAATTCCAAATGGGGACTTTCACTCCCTGGTTCACCAGCCGGCAAAATTCCTCCACGGGATTTCCCCGAGGCTGTGGGCAGCATTTGGAATTTGCAGTGGGAACCCTGATGGTCAGAACGTTTCTGCTCAGTGCCCTGTCCCCAAAAGCTGCTGTGCTGCTGGAGCCAGCTTCTCCTGGGGAATCATTCTGGGCTTGAGGATGGGGAGATTTCTGCAGCTGGAGAGGGAGAAAGTGCTGGAAAGAGAGAGAGGTGGCAGAAAAAAAAAAAAAGATTTGTAAAATCATGTGTCAAGAAAATATCCTGGGTTTGTTCTTCAGCGGAGAGAAAAGAGAATTTGGAACCTCTGTGGAACAAAGTCAGGGTTCATTTCTTTCCCCTGGACGGGAGCTCCAGAACCTGGAGAGCTCCACCGAGGGCCGTTTCCAGCCTGATGCTTTAATCCATCCTTGCCCTTGACACAAGTTCTTTTCCCAGCCATCCATGGCAGAAATGTTCCAGCAAATAATAACATTTTCTATACCGGATCAATACATTGGCCTGTGCTCATTGATCTGAATAAATGAACTGCCTTACAGGAGCACCGGGACTTTGATTGGAATCCAATTATAGGACTTCCGTGCATACATACATGAAAAGCCCACATTTTTCTGTATTTCTGGGTGGCCACACGATTCCTGAAGAACTGAGGGCCTTAAAGGAGCACATTTGGGGAGGCCTGTGCTGCTCCCTGGGGCTGTTCATGGGTAAGGTGACCTTACCCACGTCTGGCTGGCACAGGGATGGGACGTGTCCTTTCCTTGGGATACAAAAAGCATCTTTAATGAATTGCTTGGGAGCGTTTTGCACCGTGCATTAGCAACGATACCCTGATAACTGCGCTTATAAATTTATATTTCTCCCTCAGAGCTCTCAAGCTCTTGGCAAACACAAGAAAGGACAGATCTGAAGGCCCAGCTTCAATTCTCCTTTTTGCTCCTGCCCGTCCTAAATCAATAGAGATATAAAAGTTGGAGATGAAAACAAATCATGGCCATGCTGCAGCTTTCAGGGGGAAGCACCGGCTACAAGCAAACAAATCAATAAAACCTCGTCTTCTTGGGCAAGGGCTGGGGTTTGGTCAATAAATGCTCTGTGTTCTGCAGTATTTCACAGCAGCTGCAGCTCCCTGCCAGGGCCTGAGCCGGGAATTTGGGCAGGGGATGAAATGGGAGCTCCCCTTTTAACTGGATTTCTCAAGTTTAACGTGGTTTGCTTCTACTGGAGAATTTTTGTCTCCCCAGCAGGTGGGAGCAGGCAGAGCCCAGTGCCAGCACAGCCTCCTGCAGCTCCCTTCGTGCAGTTTGTTCCTCTAAAAGAGAAGGACTTCCCCAGGAAGCCTTTCCTGCATTGTTTCAGCTGGAAGGGCCATTGATTTCAGCAGGCAAACAAAAAACAGAGCAGGTTTGGAGGCACAAATGTAAGCAGGTGGATTTGCTTCAATCCCAGTGAATCCTGGCTTTAATGTTCAGGCCCCAGTGAGGAAAAGCCAATCTTTATAAACACCCAGCAAAACCTCACCTCCGAATTCAGGCCCGGGGCTGAAGAGGCTGCTCTGGTCTCTGCAAAAAGGAGGCAGAGCTGGAATCCAGGCACGGTTCAGATGGAATTTTCTTAATGAATAACAAAGGAAATAACACAGGTGGGGCTGCTGGAGGTGGAGGAGGTGTAAAAGGTCAGAGTGCCCTGATGTTGGAAAAATTCATATTAAGAGGAGAAAAGAAAAGAAACAGAAGAGGAAGAGAAGAGGAAGAGGAAGAGAAGAGAGAAGAGGAGAGAAGAGAAGGGAAGGGNAGAAGAGAAGAGAAGAGAAGAGAAGAGAAGAGAAGAGAAGAGAAGAGAAGAGAAGAGAAGAGAAGAGAAGAGAAGAGAAGAGAAGAGAAGAGAAGAGAAGAGAAGAGAAGAGAAGAGAAGAGAAGAGAAGAGAAGAGAAGAGAAGAGAAGAGAAGAGAAGAGAAGAGAAGAGAAGAGAAGAGAAGAGAAGAGAAGAGAAGAGAAGAGAAGAGAAGAGAAGAGAAGAGAAGAGAAGAGAAGAGAAGAGAAGAGAAGAGAAGAGAAGAGAAGAGAAGAGAAGAGAAGAGAAGAGAAGAGAAGAGAAGAGAAGAGAAGAGAAGAGAAGAGAAGAGAAGAGAAGAGAAGAGAAGAGAAGAGAAGAGAAGAGAAGAGAAGAGAAGAGAAGAGAAGAGAAGAGAAGAGAAGAGAAAAGAGTGTTTTTACAAGGTTCTTGTGGTGCTTTGTACAGTTCATGGAGGGTCTGGGGGAGGCTGGGCCTGTGCTCATTAAAGCCAGGCCAGCCCCGGTCACTGATTAAGCCAAACGCAGGTGGGGCACTCAGAGCGTGGCCGGGCAGTCAGGGCAGCCTGGCCTAACGAGCAGTGAGCTTCATCAGTGGCTTTCACTCTGGAGCTGCGATGAGCAGAGTGGGGATGGAATCACTCAGCAGGACACAGGAGTGGGAGCTCAGCTGGATCTGATCCGCTCCCGCCATTGCCGCCATCACCACAATTCCAGGGGCCTGGAGCACTCACAAAGAGCCCCCTGAGTGTCCCCAGCCCTGCCCCAGTCTGGGCCAGCACGGAGGGGGTGCTGCAAAGCCGCCCCTCTCCCTTGGGTGCCTCCCCTAAATCCTCATGGGATCTGTGCTCCCGGTAAAGCTCTCGGTTCTGCTGCCGGGCCTCCCCCAGCAGCACAGAGCCCGAGTGTCCCGGCAGGAGTCACCAGGAGACCAGCCCTCCCTGGTGCCAGCAGACACGCACAGCTCTCCGCTCCCAAGAGGAACGTTCATTCCTGCCTGGGCAGGGGACGGGCAGCGATTGTCTCGGCCCGCTCGGACACGGCCTGTCCAGCTGCCACCGCAGCCTCCGCTGCTCCCGAGTGTCCTGATGGGACAGTGAGCGATTCCACGGAGAGGGGAATGCAGGAGAGGATTCCCCCGCCCCAGATTTCCCTGCCAGGGTTGTGTTGGAGCTCCACTAAGCTCCAGGGGCACCTAAAGCTGTGCCAGAGGGTGGGAGAACCTTTAAGCTCAGCTCAGCTGGTGTTGGGGTCACTTCGGTGCTGAGACTGGACTTGATCCCTGTGGAGCCAGGCTGGGAGAGCTGGGGGTGCTCACCCGGAGAGGAGAAGCTCCAGGGAGAGCTCAGAGCCCCTTGCAGGGCCTGAAGGGGCTCCAGGAGAGCTGCAGAGGGACTGGGGACAAGGCACGGAGGGACAGGACACAGGGAATGGCTTCCCAGTGCCAGAGGGCAGGGCTGGCTGGGATATTGGGCAGGAATTGTTCCCTGGGAGGGTGGGGAGGGGCTGGGCTGGAATTCCCAGAGCAGCTGTGGCTGCCCCTGGATCCCTGGCAGTGCCCAAGGCCAGGCTGGAGCAGCCTGGGACAGTGGGAGGGGTCCCTGCCCATGGCAGGGTGACACAAACACAAACCTGAGCCGCCCCTGCTGCTGCTCAGCTGCTCTGGGCCCTGCAAACCCCCTGCCAGCCCCAGCACTGTTTGGGGCACAGCACAAATCCTGCTGTTTTGGGGTTTTTCCCAGCCAGACGGTCTGGCTGGGGGAGGCAGAGGACAGAGCAAGGGATGCCTGGGCAAATCCGGCCTGGCACGGGGTGATTCCGGTGTTTTCCCTGGATTTGGCACACACCCTCAGCGTGCTCCTTCCCCACCCCCCTGCCACGTCCTGTGTGCCTGTGAGACCCCAAATTAAACTCACGGGAGCCTTTGTCCCTGTCACTGCCCCCTCAGCCACCCGGAGTAGGCTCAGCGCTCGTTCCCGCAGTTGTTTATGGGTTTTGTCATCTGCAGATTCGCAGCCGATCGCTCGAACTGCCCAAATCCCCTCCGCCAGACCAACGCTTTGGATGTATTGCCTTGCACATTTTCCAGGGATTCTTTGATTCGTATTTCCCCCAATGTTTTCAAAGCTTCATTTTTATTTTTCAGATTAGCGAGAGCTGACAAGAATCACCCCAGCCCGTGCTGTATTGATGACTGATGGGTTTGCTGAAGGCACAGCCCTTTCAAGTCCCTTGGAAAATTCCGGGCTCTGTGCAGCAACAGTTGGATTTTCTTCTGGGATCACAGAATCGCAGAATGAACTGGGTGGGAAAAGACCTTTGAGATCATCAAGTCCAACCTCTGATCGATACTGAGAGACCTGGATGTGTGAATCCACTAAAACATGAGGAATATCCGGTTCCCAAGGATTCAGCCAAGGCACACAGCATCTCTCTGAGTGTCATTTACCCTTTATTAATTGGGGAGCCAAAGGAGGCACCGGGGAGCTCCTTCCAGGTCTGCCTTCAAGGCCAGGAATTGATCCCTCTCCCACCCTGAGCAGGTGCAGAGCTCCTTGGGAGGGTTTTTATTCTCCCTGACGAGCACTGGTAGAACACTGAAGTGAAGCCCAACAGAGCACTCAGAAAATAAACGGAATTGATCTCCTCCCGTGTTAGGTGCTGAGCAGCACAGGGATGTGCAGCTCTGTCTGCCAGAGACTCCTCTGCAGCCACGGAATCACAGAACATTTTAGGGTGGAAAAGACCTCCAGGATCATCAAGTCCAAGCCTGGACCAATCCCACCTTGTCCATCCGTCATCGGCCCCTTCCACAGGAGGTGATTCTGAGCTTGGCTGCGGTGGCAACAGCTCCTGCTGGGGGAGCTGATCCCTCCCCTCTGGCTTCACGTTTGCAGCCCGAAGCATCAGTGCCTGGCTCAGGGCCGAGGAGCCCCCTCAGAGGGCTGTGCTTGTGCATCCAGCCAGGCTGAGCTGTGCTGGGGCAGGAGCAGGGAGCTCCTCGGCTCACGGGAATGTGGCAAGGAGGGGATGGGCCAGTCCCTGTGTTCCTGGTAACCCCCCTGCACATTCCTGCTGCTTTGGCCCTCCCTGGCTCGTTCCTTCCCTCCTATAACACCAGAACCATAAAACCGGGAACTTTCCTCCCCCTGGAGCTGGGCTCCTGCTGCTCCTGGCTCCATCCCTGCACCAAACCTGGCGTGGGCAGGGGAGGGTGGGGAAAAGGGCTCCAGGTGCGGTGGGAGGGAGGAGGAGGCTGCTGCTCCAGAGCTCTGCTCGTTCCCTGCCTGATCCCGGTGCTGGATGGGCCCTGAGCAGCCGTGGGTGACTTTGAGACGGAAATGCCGGGTCCTGGCGGATGGCTCCAGGGATTTATGGGCTGGGGAGCAGGGCAGGGGAGATGGATCACCGGGGGATAAATCAGTTTGGAGCCTTCCATCATCCCCCGGGCGCGAACAGCCCGGCGCTGCTGATTTGTGGCGATATCACCCTGCCATGATTCATCTGCAGTTCCTGGCCCTTCCACCGCCCTCCAAACGCTGGAGCAGAGTCTGGGCAGCGTTTGGCACTGGGAAGCCATTCCCTGTGTCCTGTCCCTCCATCCCCTGTCCCCAGTCCCTCTCCAGCTCTCCTGGAGCCCCTTCAGGCCCTGCAAGGGGCTCTGAGCTCTCCCTGGAGCCTTCTCCTCTCCAGGTGAGCACCCCCAGCTCTCCCAGCCCGGCTCCAGAGGGGCTCCAGCCCCGGAGCAGCTCCAGGGCCTCCTCTGGACTCTCTCCACGTCCTGCTGATGTTGGAATTCCCAGACCCGGTGCAGCTCTGCAGGTGGGAATGCATTCAGCATATCCACATGCCCCAACTCTGTTACTAACAGGACAGCTCCTGCCTTTTCTCCGGTCTTATTCAGTGGAAGGAAGGAATTTTGGATGGAAGAAATCCCTGTTTATTCAGGAAACAATAATTTCCTCTGTAATTATGTCTCCCCCAAGGATTCTGCAGCACCCAGGTGGCTCTGGAGCAGATTTTTCATTTCCCTGCCCAGCACAGGGCCCTGTGCTCACAAACCCCAAGCGCAGCGGTTTTGCCCTTAAAAATTCCCATAAAAAAAATTCTCCATATAAATCTGTGAAGTAAATACATAAATTTCCAGTCATGCAAAAGCACATTCCCTAATTCCTACATAAAAAGCAGTGCATTGTAACAGTTTTATTGTAATGGGAACTTGAGGATGCTTCTTCTTTATGGGCTGCAATAACCACATCATAGACAAAATAAATCCTAAAAGGCGCTGCTGGAATGTTCAGCTGGAGTTTATCAGCTGGGGAGGGAGTTATTTCAAGTCAGCCACAAACACACTCATCATCCAGTTGTCATGATTACGATGATGCTTTTAATTAAAATGTTAAAGGAGAAATAGGAAAAGCTGTGGAAAAACACGTGGGGAAGGTGCAGGGGGAAAGCCACGAGTTTGGTCCTTCCTTTTCCTGTGTGTCCCTATTTCCCCCAAAATGCTTTCCATACATTCTCCTCTCCTTCCTTCCTATTTCCTTCCTTCCGAGGAACAAATCCATGTCTGTGAGGCACCAGTGCTGCTCCCCAGGAACTGAAATGGGTGCGGCTGAAGCTGAGGGAGGGCAGGGATAGATGGAATTTTGGGGAGGAATTGTTCCCTGGGAGGGTGGGGAGGCCCTGGCACAGGGAAGTTGTGGCTGCCCCATCCCTGGCAGTGTCCAAGGCCAGGCTGGAGCGCCCTGGAGCAGCGGGAGGTGTCCCTGCCATGGCAGGGGTGGCACTGGATGGGATTTAAGGTCCCTTCCCACCCAGTCCAGTCTGGGATTCTCTGCCTGTCCCCCACACCACTGTCCCTGTTCACTGGCAGCAGCTGTGGCTGGAGGGGCTGATAAATTCCAGTGACAAAACTGTGAGGGACAGCTGGGTGGTTGTTGGGCAGAGACGTTTCCCTGTGGCTTCGCATCCCAAGCTCTCCCAGCCCCACAAGCAGCAGAGTTCCTGGGACAGGCCCAGGCTCAGCTTTATTTCCCAGCAGTGAAGGGGCAGAGCAGCAGAACGAGTCCCCAGCACTGCTCAGGATGTCACCAGGGGCTGCAAAACACCAGAGCCCAGCCCAGGGGGAAATGGGAGCGGCAAAAAGGCCCCGATTAATTTGGGAGTTGGGCTCAGAACATTGGGGTGTAATTAGCTGTGCCAGGGGAGGGTTAGGCTGGAGATTGGGAAGAATTTCTCCGTGGAAAGGGTGGTTGGGTGTTGGAAGGGGCTGCCCAGGGAGGTTTGGAGTCCCCATCCCTGGAGGTGTTTAAGGAAGGCCTGGATGTGGCACTCGGTGCCATGGGCCGGTGACAGGGGGGTGTCAGGTCATGGGTCGGACTCGATGACCCCAAAGGTCCTTTCCAACCCCGTTAATTCTGGGATTCTGCGTCATTCACCTTTCCAGAAGGGCCCTTCCGTGGTGCCTGGCCAGGGCAGCCTCCGGGGTGTTCCAGGCTCGGCTCACAGGGATCCGAGCCATGGAGAGAATTTCATTTCTTTTCGTTGCAGCCACAGCTGCAGCTGTGCTGTGGCTCCTCAGGCGCCTGCACGGGAATCTCCCCCTCGGCCCATCCCCTGGGTTCCTGCTCCGGCTCCCGCAGCACGATAACCCGATCCTGCTTTGCACGGAGCTGCCTCAGAGTTTGTCAGCTCTGTTCCACCTCAGGAGTTTCCCAGCCAGAGGAGCTGTTACTGACACCTTGTTCAAGTCCTGCTTCACAGCAGCGGGAGCTGCACCAGGGCTGTCTCCAACCAGGCAAATAATTCCCACCCAGCTCCCGAGGGAGAGCTGCAGCTCGAGGGGTTTGAACCCATTTGCAGCCGGTATCTGCCCCGGGGGTTTGCAGCTCTCCTTCCTAAGCTGAACGTGCTGGATTTGCTTTGCCTTTTATCACATCTTTCCTCATAATAAAGAATAAATTAATAAACACAATAAACAGACAGAGGGTGGGGCTGGATGGGATATTGGGAAGGAATTGTTCCCTGGGCTGGAATTCCCAGAGCAGCTGTGGCTGCCCCTGGATCCCTGGCAGTGCCCAAGGCCAGGCTGGAGCAGCCTGGGACGGTGGGAGGGGTCCCTGCCCATGGGAATGGAATGGGATGAGCTTTAAGGTCCCTTCCCACCCAAACCATTCTGGGATTCTGTGATTATTAATTAGGATTTTAATTAGAATTTTTAGAATTGTTGCCCCTTTCTTCTCCAGGATCACACGTTTTTTAACCCTGTGGAGGTTCGACTTAATGGAAAGGAGCTGAGACAGAGAATGGGATGGAACAGAGCAATCCCAAATCCAGCGGCTGAGGAACCACAGCAAGAAAATGCCACATTAAGTAAATTCAGTCCAACATAAAACACATTTAAAGCCATGTTAAAACTGCATTTTTAATCATTGCTCCTCCAGGACAGGCTGCAGCAGCAGTGGATAAGCCACTCATCCCTACACTGCAACAATCTTTGACTTCTCTGCTGATCCCACAGCGATGTTTTGGGAGGAGGAGCAGCTTGCAGACAAAACAAGGATGATTCAGAGGCTGGGAGGCCTGGAGGGCTCAGTCCTGTGTCAGCACCGAGCAGCAGAGGGGAGTTTGTACAAGGAGGATGAGGGGTCACTGACTTCGGCTTCGGAGATCTGAGAAGCAGCAACAACGACGATAGTAAAAGAATAGCCCGAGGTTCTGACCTTTGTGAAACAGAGAATTCAGCTCTGCCTCAGCCCGGGCTGGGATTTCACTTTGTTCTACAGCTGGGATTTAATAAAACATCGGCTGGAGCACGGAGCCAGGACACACCCGAGCCCTCAGCAGAGCTCTGTTTGTTGTCCCAGTGCTGAGCAGGACCTGCAGCTCCACGGGCTGAGCTGGGTTTGTCTCTCTCACCTGAGGGGCAGCAGCAGGAGCAGGAGCTCATCCCAATGTTCCTCTTGGACGGGGAATAAAATGAAACAGAGAGAGCCTCACCCCAGTGCCGTGCCACGTGCACGTGGAACTGGGAGCCAACATAAAATGTGTCATCTCCTGGCTGGAAAAATAGCCCTGTTCTTATTTCTAACTCAGTGGCTCCAGTGAAATTGCTGCTGTTATTTATCTTGTAAACATCTTCTCCAATCCGCCACTGTCAGCTCCCATTATTCTCCTCCAAGCCTCCTGATAATGATCCACATCATCATCCCCAGCTCCTCGTCTCTCTGTGTCCAGGGAAGTCACAGCTTTCCTCTGCAAAGCATCCGCTTCTCACGGCCCTCCCAGAGCAGCAAAAAATTATACAGGTGAGCAGACAGCAGCAGGTGAAGAAGAAAAATATCAAATACCACTGAAAAATCCAATAAAAGGAAAAGTAAACTCATGATTCACTGTGAGGGTGGGGAGGAACTGGAACTGTGCCCAGAGCAGCTGTGGCTGCCCCTGGATCCCTGGAAGTGTCCAAGGCCAGGCTGGACGGGGCTGGGAGCAGCCTGGGACAGTGGGAGGGATGGAAGTGCCACGGCAGGGGTGGAACAAGGCTGGCTTTGAAGTCCCCTCCAACCCAAACCATTCTGTGATTCTGTGATTTGTTAAGGCAAGTTTTGGGATGAATTTCAGATGCATTCAGGAGCTGGAGCTGCCCCTCTGGCTCCTTACTTCTCTTGCCCATTGGGGCTGGGGAGGCCGCGGGGCTGGAGGAGTTTCTGTCACGCTGCTGCTCAAGTTGGGCTCCAACAGGGTGGCCCTGCTGGTCCCTGCTCTGGGGGTGATGAATCAGCATCCAAAATCCATCCAAAATGCATCCAAAATATACCCAAACTCCATCCAAAACCCATCCAAAACCCACCCAAAACCCACCCGAAACACAGCTCTGGCACAGCAGGCTGATGAACAGCCCACCAGGGCTCTTTCCTCAGTGCCTTTGGACATCACCCCCTGCTGCTGAACGACTGTCCTGAGTTTTGGACACCATTTCACCCCAGCCAGGGGGCTTTTTGTGCAGACCAGTCCAAAATGAGAGCTGTTCATTAGGCAAAGCAGCAGTGAAGGCAGCAGCGATGCCAACATTCCTCCCAATCCCCATGGATATCGCTGGGAGGAACCACCCAGAGCAGGGGCAGAAGGTCTGAAGGATCAGAAGCAACTGCTCAGCTCCCGTTCAGTCACCTCCAACGATCCCGGAGAGGAGCACCGACAAGGAGCAGGAAGTTGCTCTGCTAATTCCCGGGATGAGAGGCAGCAGGAGGGGATTTATCGCCCCGTGAGCACCAAGTGGGAATGAGTGAATGAAGGAGTGAGCGGCAGCTTGTCCAGAGCCCGGCACAGGGGAGGAGGCAGAGCAGCAAAGCCGCTGTTAATCTCGAGCTCCGCTCCCGAGCCACGGGCACGGCCAAGGTGGTGCTGCCACTTGGCTGCCCACCAGAGAAAGCCAGCGTTAAACAGGAGTTCTTCTCCTGATGGATGCATTCCTGAGAGCGGAGAGTCATAAAAGAGAAAAATAGACCGGTTGTGCTCCGGTAGCAACAACCTGTGCAGTCATTATCATCAGCTGCCCCTGTGGATTGGGATTCTGTGTCTGTGCGAGGCACTTTCCGAGGTAATTCATCAGCACGTGGATTTATGGACTCCACAAACGCCGTCTGGGGCGTTGTTTTCCCCTCCAGTTCCCCGGAAATGCCTCTATTTAGGTTTTGGCAGGATTGCTGCTGCTCTGTGGCACCGCTGCGTGGGAGGAGTGGCCCGGGCTCCCAGCAGGGCAGGGGAAAGCTGAGCCCAGGGGTGACAGTGGCTCTGGCCTTGTCCCCGAGCTGTGCCAGAGAATCCCCTCCCACCTCTGTTCTCATTGCCAGGGGTGGGAGGTTCCTGTAGGCAAACGCCTCCTCCCACCCCTGGATTCCCTGGTACCTGCACAGCTCTGTTTCTAAACCACAGAATCCCAGAGTGGTTTGGGTTGGAAGGGACCTTAAATCCCACCCAGAGCCACCCCTGCCATGGCAGGGACCCCTCCCCCTGCCCCAGGGATGCTCCAGCCTGGCCTTGGGCACTGCCAGGGATCCAGGGGCAGCCACAGCTGCTCTGGGAATTCCAGCCCAGCCCCTCCCCACCCTCCCAGGGAACAATTCCTGCCCAATATCCCAGCCAGCCCTGCCCTCTGGCACTGGGAAGCCATTCCCTGTGTCCTGGCACTCAATCCCTTATAAATATTCCCTCTCCATCTTTTCTTTCAGCTTCTTCATGTCCTGCAAGGCCACGGTCAGGTCATCCTGGAGCCTTCTCTTCTCCAGGCTGAACAATCCCAGCTCTCCCGGCCTTTCTTCCCAGCAGAGGGGCTCCATCCCTTGGATCATCCAGGAGCCTCCTCTGGACTCTCTCCAGCAGCTCCACGTCCTCTTGATGTTGAAATTCCCAGGGCTGGGGCAGCTCTGCAGGTGGGGCCTCACCTGGCACAGGGGCACAGGGGCAGAAGCCCAATCCCTTTCCTGCTGCCCACGCTGTGGGATCAGCCCAGGGCTGGGATATTTTCAGCCTGGAGTGTGGTCAGCACTGAAGCACTTCCCAGTGGGTGCGTTCCTGGCTCCTTCTGGAGCACGTGGACAGTTCATTTCCACACCCGGACAGAGCCTCTGGGACGTTTTGTGACCCCATAAAAAGCGGGTAACGAAGTGTGCCCAGGCCACCCCTGGCACGGCCGGGCTCAGCCTCGCTGCCAGCACCTCCCCTGGCCCGAGCTCCATCCCAGGCTGGTGGAGCTGTGCTTGCCCAGCTCTGTTGGCAGCACCGGTTCCAGCGCCGATGGAAATTGTGCAAACCCAGGCAGGAGCCGCAGGAAACAGGAGGGTGATGAAAAGCGAAGTTTGTGCAACAGGAACGCACAACAACAACGTGGAGGGAGCATCGTCCGGATGCTCCAACAGGAACGTTCTGCAGAAAGACGTTCTTTTTCCTGGATATTGAAGGGAAGGAGCTGAAATCCCTGGAAATAATCCAGCTCCCCCCTGACAGTGTGAATAAAAATCCCATATGTACAACGTGTGCTTTGTGCAGATGGCAGCGTGAGGAGAGATCAGAGCCTTGAGGAACAAAAATATCAGCCCCAAATCATCTGATTCTGGGTGTTTTTCCCAGCTCCACATCCCTCTCAGCCCTTTTTGCTCCCATGGGATGGTTTCTGCTGGTGAACTCCAGAGCAGAACAGTGTGGGTGTGACAGGGCAGAGGTTTCTTGTCCCCTCTGTGCATCCACGGGCTCGTGTAGGCAGGTGAAATGAATTCCTTCCTTTGCCATTCCCAGAGTTAATTCCATCCCAAAGTTAATTCTGAGTGCATTTTGAATCAGGGCTGCGGTAAAATGGGTAAAAAATTAAAGCTAAGCTCTGCAGAAGGGACATTTACATGCAGCAGTGGTAAAAGTGGGCAAATATATTTTAAAAATTAATTGTATCATAAATTAATAAGTTAATTAATGACCATGCTTAGCATTCTGCTCTCGACACGTGTGAGGATGGTGCATTTTTTACAAGAAACTCATAAACTCTTCAGCCATTTGAGAGGTTGTGATGAGAGACAAAGAGCTCAGGTTGGAGAACCAAATGTGGGGAAATCTTATGGGCCTCAAATCTCACAGGCCTCAAGTGTTATAGGCCTCAAATCTGAAAGTTACAGGCTTCAAATCTGAAAGTCCTCAAACAACTGCTTTTCTTTCACAGGTAGAGACAAAAAGATTTGTCCTACGAACACACGACTGTGGTGAAATGATCCGTGGAGTTTAACAAGCCTGGTTGCAGACAAGGGCTTGTGCTGCATCCCAAAATCTCAGCCCTCCCCTGCCATCTCCTTGCATTCCAGCATTCCACAACAACTTCTCATGAAATTTTAATCCCCCCTTACTGCAGGTGAATAATTCATGGCAGACAGAGGCTGGCGGTCGCCAGCCCTGGCCCTGCCAGGGGAAGGGGGTGTCAGAGCAGGACAGGTTCAGCTGATGAAAATCAGCAGCGCTGAACCACTCCCAGGTGTTCTCCTGACTCCCCGGACTGACAGAGCTGGGAATAGGACTGGAAATCCGTGTTTTCCATGAGGTGATCTCACCAGGAGCCACCGGGGATTGGCAGGTGGGGTTTTGGAGCCAAAGCACTGGAGCTGAGCTCAGGTGGAGTTCCCCCTTCAGGGAACTGCCTGTGTTTGGCAGCTGTGACCAGGGGCAGCCAAACTCCATTTCATTTATCTCTGCCCTGAGCTCCTGATTCCAGCTCTTATCCTGGCAGGGATCAGCTGAGATCTTTGCAGGAGCCATCTCTGACTCGTACCAATGGATTCCTGATTTTCCCCAGCCCAAACAAGCAGTGACTCAGAGATTGTGCTGGGAAAAGCTCTTCGAGTCCATGTTCCTTCCAGGCTGGATTTTCATCTTGCCCTAAAAACCAATGCACAGAAAGCCAATCTATGCCCTCCCAGCACACAGTCCTGTCACAGCCCTCATGATTTGAAAAAGAGGGGGAAAAAAAAAAAAGGAAAAGAGGGAATAGAGGAGCTTTTGCTGTTCACCCCATGGAGTAGCTGTTCCCAAGTCACTGCTCTCTCATTTCAATTCAAGTTCTCTGGGTACAAAGCAGAAGCCATCTGGATAAAGCTGAGCAAAAATTGGGATTCCCCCTCTGTGGCAAATCCCCGTGGTTCAATCCTTTATTTTCACTGAAACCGGGGTGGGAAGGGAATGTTTGTTACAGAACTGAGACTCCAGAAGTTTCCATGAGACATTTCTGAAGTGGAGGGAACAGACTGACACATTTCGAGCTGAAAGACTTCGCCGCTTTTTGCTGAGCTGCTCTCAAACATTCCCTTAGTCCTGGGCTGGATTTTCCCCTTTGTGGGGCAGTGTCACATCACAGCTGAAGATTTGCCACCATTCCTGGATGAATCCTGCAAAAAGCACCAGGAATGACTGAACAAGGAAAGACTTCATGGTTCCTCATTCACAGAAGTAACTTTTAAAGGAGAAAAGCTGACATTTTCCCCATTTCAATGGGAGGTTGCACACTCAGGACACCAACACACGACTGAGCTCTTCCCTGTTGCTGATGTTCGGGTCAGGTGATGCTTCATGGAATTGTTCAGGCTGGAAAAGCCCTCTGAGCCCATCGAGTCCAACCCAGCAGCGCCAAGGCCACCACTGACCACGTCCCCAGGTGCCACATCCACAAGTCTTTAAATCCCTCCAGGGATGGGGACTCCACCCCTGTCCTGAGAGCTGTGCCAGGGTTGGACAGCCCTTTCCATGAAGAAGTTCTCCTGATACCCAACCTGATCCTCCCTTGGCACGACCTGGGGCCGTTTCCTCTTGTCCTGTCCCTTGTACTCAGCCCTTGACCAGAGAAAACTCAAGAAATCCCAACTGATCCCAAAAGCCAGGTGCCTGTCCTGCAGTTGGAAGGGATTTGCAGCTTTCATGAGGAGAACTGACCAAGGTGCACGGGAGTTAAGCCCAGCTCTGCAGAACACGCTCAGAGCAGAGCTTGAGCCTGCAGAGCCCAGGCCTGGGCCCGGGTGACTTTCCCAAGGTCAGAACAGGAGCCAGGACTGACAGATCCCTTTGTGCCCTTGTTTAAGCAAAGCCATTAGAATTAAGTGTGAATTCTACCACCCCTTTAATCCTCCTTCACAATAAGAAGCCCTATTAAACCCTTAACGTGCCTGCTTTAATTATAACCTATCAAAGCCGGGATCAATTCCGGGCGGTAAACACGGAGCCGGGATTCTGCAGCAGGATGAGATCACGCCTCTTAAAATGCAAATGGAGGCTGAGGCATTAAACCTGAAATAAAGCTCAATCAATCTTTTCCCTTTAAAACACACACAAAATATTTAATCTCAGTCTAAACTCGGGGGCTGTTTGAATCAGAGCCAGCTTTGGTCACAGGGAGCTGGGATGTTTTATCCTTAAATTCCCACAAATTCAGGGAGGTGGATGTGTGGGGAGGGGCTTGGGGAGCAGATCCATTAAAGTCTGGAATGAAAGTGATTATTTTGGGAGGATTATCTCTATTAAAATATCCCATTATCTCGTGGAGCTTTTAAAATCCCCTACCTGAAGAGGCATCGGCAGGGAGATGAGAGTTACCTGAGTGAGGACACAAAAGCCATCCCTGCCTTGGGATGGGAGAGGGAAATCCTTGGACTGAAGTGATTTACAGCAGTTCTCTGCCTGCCAGGGCTGAGAGGGAGCAGAGCTGTGAATTAGAAGGGTGAACAGCAGGAGAGACGCTCTCGTGGTCTCACGGAAGAGCAAAGGATGCTCCGTGTCCTGTGCCCTTCCCACCTCCCAGGGCAGGAGCAGAGCACTCGAGGTGGATTCCAAACATCCCGTGTTGGGTGTTCCAACCCCTCTCCTCCTCCTGGAGCACCAGCTGGGCACAAGGCAGCACCCCTGCCCTGTTCCTCCTGCAGCAGGGGGATAAAGCCCCCGGCAGGTTGTGGTGTTCGTGCTCAGCTCGTGTTTGCTCCTTGCCCAGGGCCGGGAGGACGGGCAGCACCCGTGGATCCACCAGCGAGTTTGTGTTTGCTGCTCCTGAGCCGTGCAGGAGTGAGAATATAAACGCCAGTGCTGGGAGCGTTAATAAACAGGCATTGGGGGATAATAAAGATATTTCATTTGGTGAAAGAGAAATGTTCCACGCTGGCTGCGTAGTTTTGAAGGAATATTTATGTCGGGAAACAAAGACACTTCTAAACAAAAAGTCACTTTGAATACAAACACGAATGTTCTGTTTTGACAATGTGGGAACAGGATCCTGATGTATTATTGAAGCAGCCTGGGTATTTCTGTTCCCTGCCTGAAATACGAGCGCGCGGAATCCAGCACGCTCACGTGGAACGTTCTGCTGCGAGAAACTGCCTGGGCTTGGCTGGAAAAATGCTCAATCGGAAGCTTAGAGAGCGAGTCCACGGGAACACAGTGAGTGTGGAGGGGGATTAAATCCGCCCCGAGGTTTGGGCCCTGCTCAGGTGCCTGTGTTGACACTGGATGCTCTGCAGGGGAGAGATATGGGTTTATTATCAGTGTTGCTCAGCTCTGATAATGGGCTGGGCCCTGCAGAGAATATCAATGGAGCTGCACAGCTGGGCAAATAATGACAATATTTGTCTTCGTGTCATTGCTGATGAGAAACCTTGGCCAAAAGCCCAATGAAATTTAGTTGTAATGAATTACTGGATAATTCAACAAATGAAGTCGGAACAGGCGGAAAACAGACGGAGGACAAGGCTGCAGCACCTCCCCGGCTGCGTGAGCAGCAGCAAACGCGGGTGGGAAATGTCACCGGGACAATTGGACAGACCTTGGTGACTCCCAGCAGCTCCAGGGGCATTGATGGGAGTGCTGAACTGGAACCCTGGAACATGAGGTGTTAAATTCATGGAATGGGTCAGGCTGGAAGGACCCCAGGGGGTCACTGGTGCCACTCCCTGCTCCAGCAGGGCCATCCCAGAGCACAGGGCACAGGATTGCGTCCCTGTGCCTCTGGAATATCCCAGTGAGGGGACTCCAGCCCCTCTCTGGGAACCATCCAACACCAGGAACATCTGTTCTTTTCCTAAAAGCCGCTTCCTTTTCGCTCGGTTTTGGCTGGAAAGCCCAAATTGCCTGAAATGCCCCGGAAAGGCACGAGATTGGTACAAAGCCTTTTCCACCGACTGCAGCGGCAGCCGATTTCCTCTGCCAGCAGAATCACCTGGGGGGACACACGTGGGCTCCCACGAGGGGCAGCGATGAAAACAGACCTGTGTCACCTCCAGGCTGTCATTTCTCTCCGAGCAAGCCTGAACAGATTGATTTCCAGGTCTCCTTCAGCAGAACTTAATCAATTTGGAGTGGATTTAGCCGGGCATATGGATGATCATGAGGCTGGCACCGCTCCCTCCCCTCAGATGGTGACAGGAATTTCAATCACAGCCACCAGTGGCTCCCAGCTTGGAACACAAACGCCTTTCCTGCACTCGGAGCAGTAACTCCTCCTGTCTGGCGCCTGGGATGGGGTGGGAACACGGGCTGTGCTTCCAGAGGGTGCCTCAGAACCTCGCTGTCCCCTTGGGGTGTTCTGAGTTCCTCCAGAGGGAAATGCTCCACATTTATCCAGGAGGAAATTCCCCAGGTGGGCCTCCAAAAAGGGGGGGTTGAGTCTAGAAGAGAGGTTGTTGGAAGGGTGAACACGTGCTCCAACTCCCGAGTGATTCCTGCTTGGAGAAGCAACAGGGAATGGAGAGAACCGGGATGGGTTCACTTCCACAGATGTGGGATTCATTCCTGGCTGAGGAGCCTCGGGCTGCCCTGGACACTGCAGGGCCTGGCAGGTCCTGTGGGAGACCTGAGGCCTCTGGGAGCCGCAGCTCCAGGATTTGCCGGAGTTGGCCAAGTGGAGAAACTCCTCCTTCTTTAGGAACCTGAATGGAGACCCCAGGACCAGCCCAAACCGGAGCTGATTCCTCCCAGACCCTGGAGTGGGAGCAGCAGGAGGAATCACAAGCCCAGGGTGAGGGATTCCATCCCTGGAGATGTTGCTGGAGAAAAAAAAAGTAGTTTATAGGGAGGTACAGAATTGACAGCACAGGCAGTGGGGAGAAAAAAACCTTTGGGAATGAAATCCCAGCTTTTCCTGGCTCTTTGGGAGCTGGGAGCAAGGGGATGGAATTTCCTTCCGGCCAGGAGGGGCTGCTGGGCTCCCAAGCCCCCTGGAAGCACGTGGGGGAGGACGGCTCTGTCTGGAATTCCAGTGACCTCAGTTAACCCTGCTGCTTTCCAAAGCCTTTGGGAATTTTTCCTGATTAACTGAAGGCTCTTTGCAGCTCTGCCCTGGCAAAAACGGCTGCGAACTGAGATAATCAGAGGCTGAGGTAGTAGTTGTGCTTATTGATTTTTTTTTTTTTTAAAACAAGTAGTGGCACTTTTTCCAAAAATATGGATGTAAAGAAAAAAATGGCTGTTAAATTTCTTGTGGTTTTTTTTTTTTTCCCTTTGAGTTATTATTTAGTATCCTATTGACATCTTCTGTTTTCTTATAACTAAATTTTCATTAAATGCAAAAGCTTCAGTGATTATTTCGGTGTCTTCATACAATTATCAATGAAGATGTTCACAGACGCTTGGAAAGGAGTGAAAAAAACGCCCTCGTTTTAGAAGATGCCAAATAGGAAAAGCTCAGAACTATTTGTTCAATTATTTGCTCTCTCTCTCTCTCGGGTAAAAAAACCCCACTGAAAATAACGACGACAGAAAAAACCAACTTGTGGGTAATGCTGGAGTCAGCAAACGGCTTTTAAAAGCAGCTCGGAATTTCCCAGATTCCTTCGTTTGTCGCTACAACGGAGAGGGAGATGGGAACGAGGGAGAAATCCACGATGGAGCTGCAAGCGGAGCGCTGGTGTGGGGAGCAGCTGGGCACCAATTCCTGCTGCAGAACACAAATGGGGAACTGAGCATCTCAGGGCAGAACTGCACCCTCCACTGGGGAGGCTGCAGCAGGGAAAAGGGAAATCCCGGGATAACACCGACCCCACGTGCCCCTGGTGGAGATGGAGCTTTTCCCTCCTCCCCATCCCACGGGAGCACCGCAGCCCCACCAGTTCCCCTGAATCTCTCTCTCCCTCCTCCAAAATTTGCCTTTTTCCAGTGTGTCCCTGGATCCTGCATGGATTTGGGCATTTCTACTCGCCACAAATGCAATTTGCAATGTCTGCTGCTCTCCCAGCCTTTGGAACCCCCGAGAGGGACCAGCCTGGACCCCGTGGTTTGCAGTTCAGGATGTATCCAAGCACAATTTCCTTCCAGGACCTCTGGGGCACTCCACGGATCCCAGGGCTGAGCAATCAGTTCCAGCTCCGGCTGCAATGGCCGTGGCTGACACCATCAGTGAGAAATATTCCAGCTTTTGCCACAGAATTGCACTTTGTGATGTCATTCTCAGCTCTTCCTGGCCCTGTGGGCTGAAAACTGAAAATGAGATGGAGCCGCTCCGTGTTGGCTCCAGGAAATGGAAACAGGAACGAAATGGGAAAGCGAAGCTCCTCTGCCTGTCTGGGGAGGGAATTTCGCTCCCTCCCGTTCCCTCTCCTGTTAATTAAACCACGAGCCCCGCTCCAGACCTGAGAATCCCATCCCCATTCTGGCGAGTTCTCATCACACACTTCAGGGAGGCAGAGCGGATTCGCTGCGGGAGCAGCCGAGGGCGTTGATGGATGCTCCGCCAGCCTCGCACGTGCCCCTGCCCCGTCCCCTCCCCAGCACTCAGGGCAGGGCTCTCCCTGTGACACCCACGGGGCCGGGGGCTGTGCTGGGCTGGTCCCTCGTGGCAGGTGGGACAAAGGGCACAGGAGGGGCCTGTGCTGCTCCTTTCCACCACCTGAGCACAGGGATGGGAGCTGGAATCCCCTGGAGAGCTGAGAAATCCCTGGAAAGCTGTGGGCAGCCACCTTTCCACTGCTGCAGGGCTGCACCAGAGTCCCAACCCAGCAGCAGCCAGGCCGGGCTGTGGGGAGCCCGTCAGCCTTCAGAATCCCTGCTGGGCTTGATTCCTGCTCCCAGGATCTGGGCTGGATTGTGGCTGTTTGGGAATTCCAGTCTCTGCTCCCAGAACGGCCGGATTGGCTGGTGGATGTTCTGGAATTCCAGTCTCTGCTCCCAGAACGGCCGGATTGGCTGGTGGATGTTCTGGAATTCCAGTCTCTGCTCCCAGAATGGCTGGAATAGCTGGTGGCTGTTCTGGAATTCCAGTCTCTGCTCCCAGAATGGCTGGGTTGGCTGGTGACTGTTCTGGAATTCCAGTCCTGCCATCAGGCATGAGCCAAATTACAGAGAGAGCCTGGTGCAGAGAGCCCTGAGTCAGCCTCAGCATCTCCAGGGTCTCATTCCCTGTCAGCTCCAGCCTCTCCAGGCAGAGCTGTGACAAGCCAGACGTGGGCACTGGGCTGGAGTCCTCGCGGTGACGTTCATTAACAACATCGTGGTGACGGATCTTGAAGAGTCACTAAGTGCTGGTAAACATCTTTCTCCCCAGCTCAGAGCTGCACTCCCACCCCGGGGACTAACCCAAGGTCGTGCATCACAGAATTGAGAGAGAACAAACAAAAAGCGCTCCTCGAGTCTGCCGGACGAGTTCCTTCTCCTCGGGGCCACGTGGGGCAGCTGTGCCAGAAGAGATTGCCTGGAACGGCCTGGACACGTCCAAGTGCTGCGGTGCCGAGCGCCCCTGGCCACGTTTCGCTGCTGCCCCGAGGCGTCTGTCAGGAGCTCTGCTCATCACAGCCGGGTAATGGCTCTCAGCTCCCCGCTCCCCCGGATCCCTGTTCGTTTCGGTGCGCGTGAGGAGAGGCCAGGCAGCCTCTCCTCGTGTCTGGGGGGCCTGTCCTGCTTTCCCCAAGGTGCAGATTCCCTGCCCAGCAGCCCCAGAGGCACCCCCCGCCCCAGGGCTTGTCCTTGGAGCGGGGATATTCACACCGGGAACGTGCCGGGCTGGGGTGCAGACTCCCGCGGGAGTGAATCCAAAGGCGCCTGTGTGGAGAGGTTCCACCAGCAACCCCTGCTGGCTGGGACACGGCTTTTTTATAATAAAGCTCTCGGGGGTCGCACTTGTGCAAACCACGCCCGTGGAACCCCGAGCGTGTGAGCCACGCACGTTCCCTGTGGTGACCCCAGGAGCCTGCCACTTACATTCCCGCTGCCGTGGCTGTAATTCCATCAACCGCTGCCTTGTGGTGCCGTTCGGGAGCGCTGGAATTTTCCAGTCCATTAAAGCTGCCTCAGAGCTGGCCTGGCTCTGGCTGATCCCATCTCTGCTCCTCAGTTACGAGGCACAGGTTGGCACAGGACAAGGCGGAGTGGAGCAAACACCCAGAGAGGCTCTGCCCCTTTATGGGGGGAGAACACCCACAAACCCCCCAGTGATGAACCCTATTTATGGCCTTGTCATTTCTAGGACACAGGGAATGGCTTCCCAGTGCCAGAGGGAAGGGCTGGATGGGATATTGGGAAGGAATTGTTCCCTGGGAGGATGGGGAGGGGCTGGGCTGGAATTCCCAGAGCAGCTGTGGCTGCCCCTGGATCCCTGGCAGTGCCCAAGGCCAGGCTGGACGGGGCTGGGAGCAGCCTGGGACAGTGGGAGGGGTCCCTGCCATGGCAGGGGTGGCACTGGGGGGGATTTAAGATCCCTTCAACCCTAACCATTCCATGATTCCATGATTCTGTGATTCTGTGACTCGTGTGGAGCCTTTCCAAGCCCAGTGACAACATTTGCTCCACATGGGACCCAAGGCCAGGCCAGCCCTGCAGTCTGTTGGCAAATCTGTTCTCAGATTTGCTGCCGCACTGGAAAAGAACAACAACAACAACAACAAAAGGCAAAACAAAAGCAAAGCTGCAAAAAACCCATGAGTCACCGAAAAAAAAAAATCCCCAAACAAACCAGGGGAGCTTTAATTTTTATAGCAGCATGTTTAATTAGTTCCATTTATCTGGGCACTTGGTTTGTTTGGTTTAGGCACAATAAACACTGCGGGCTGTGGTTAATTCAGGATCTACAGCCTGTCCCCAGTGGGGCTGGGATGGGCTCGCTGCTGTCCTGCCCTCGGGGTTTCCTCCTGGAGAGCCAAACCTGGCTAATCCCTCATTTGGGCTTTGGAAAACTCGGCATGGAGACAGTTAAACCTTTCACCTCTGCAGGTCTCCTCTGGATAGGGATAACAAAACTCAAATTAAAAGTGCCAGGAAAGGCAGGAAGCGCAGGTGAGCCCTGCTGGGAGCACAAGGACGCCGGGCTGGGGCTGGGATTCAGCCCTGGTTTTGGAGCTGGGCTTTGCAGTCCTGCCCTGGCTGGGCTTTGCCAGCTCTGAGTCATTTTCTGGCCTAACTCTCAGTCCCTGTTTGCTGCGAGGAGCCGCTGATCCGACCTGACGGGATTCAACAGCTCCATTACAAAGCATAAAGGATTGTCTTTAGCAGGAGAGAGAGACAGGAAGAGACAGAGCCGAGAGTCTTTAATCAGAACCCTGAATTAACCTTCCCAGAAGGGAATCCATGTGGACTCTGGCTTTTATTTATAAACCTCCTCCTTCCTCCAGGCTTTCTCTACTCACAAGGAGAAGCAAAGCCGTGGAGAAAGGCAGGATTTTGAGGATATCGTGGCTGAGGGGATCTGCGTGGCTGTGCCAGAGAGCCCAAAAAATGAGAATTAATTAAACCCCGAAGCACAAATCGGCAAATCCAACTCTTGTCCCACGAAACAAAGGAGAAATCTCATCAACATCTGTAGAAGGTGCCCCTGCTGAGCTCCAGGCAGCCTGAACTCTCTTCTCAGGACTTTTGCAAATAGAGGGATTATTTCCCTTTTATTGCATTAGAAGGCGGGTGGGAGGGTGAGCAATTGAGAAACTTCATTATGCACTGAAAGAGGAAATGATTCCAAGAAAAATGTTTTTCTCCATACGGGAAAAGCAGGGCTATTGGAGACTCACGCTGTGTCCTTCTTCCCCCGCCACTCGCAAAAGCCTTTTCATTCCACTTGTATTTCATGTTTCAAGTGGATTATTTCCTCCCATTGATAAGGGGATAATTCAGTTAGGCCTTGCAGATAGTTATTTCTTTGCTCAGAAGGATATTTTGCACGCAAGGATCAATTTTTTTTTTTTTCCCTCCGTTTTTTTAAAAACACCACCCGGAGCCTGTGGAAATGAGACGCATGAGCGAGGGCTGAAGGCTGATCACAGGGAGAGCGAGGGGCAAATTAAACCGTGCTGGGAGGAAAAGAGTACTCTGCCCTGCCACGAGGACTTGGGGAAGTCAGTGTGTGATAAACTCGTGTTCTGCCACTTCAGGCAGCTCCTCTGGGCCCCTCAGTCCTCTGCTGCTCAGGCAACGCTGCTTTGCAACCAAGGAAACAGCGCAGGAGAGACGGCCCCGAAATCCCCTGCACTGCCCTTCTCCCGGGAATTTGGCTGCTAAATCCCCTGCACTGCCCTTCTCCCGGGAATTTGGCTGCTAAATCCCCTGCACTGCCCTTCTCCCGGGAATTTGGCTGCTAAATCCCCTGCACTGCCCTTCTCCCGGGAATTTGGCTGCTAAATCCCCTGCACTGCCCTTCTCCCGGGAATTTGGCTGCTAAATCCCCTGCACTGCCCTTCTCCCGGGAATTTGGCTGCTAAATCCCCTGCACTGCCCTTCTCCCGGGAATTTGGCTGCTAAATCCCCTGCACTGCCCTTCTCCCGGGAATTTGGCTGCTAAATCCCCTGCACTGCCCTTCTCCCGGGAATTTGGCTGCTAAATCCCCTGCACTGCCCTTCTCCCGGGAATTTGGCTGCTAAATCCCCTGCACTGCCCTTCTCCCGGGAATTTGGCTGCTAAATCCCCTGCACTGCCCTTCTCCCGGGAATTTGGCTGCTAAATCCCCTGCACTGCCCTTCTCCCGGGAATTTGGCTGCTAAATCCCCTGCACTGCCCTTCTCCCGGGAATTTGGCTGCTAAATCCCCTGCACTGCCCTTCTCCCGGGAATTTGGCTGCTAAATCCCCTGCACTGCCCTTCTCCCGGGAATTTGGCTGCTAAATCCCCTGCACTGCCCTTCTCCCGGGAATTTGGCTGCTAAATCCCCTGCACTGCCCTTCTCCCGGGAATTTGGCTGCTGGATTGGCTGCCCTGGGCCTTGTGGCAGCAGGAGATGCCTCAGGTGGGGTGAACAAACGGTGTCACCCAGCCCTGGGGCCACAAGTGCCCCTGTCACTCTGTGAATGTCCCATGGGGGCTGCATGAGCCTGGTTCTTCTGGTTGGGGTCCCTGGGAGGCGGAGGGAAGTGCTGGCATCAGGTGGCACCTGGGCAGCAGCCAGAGGGTGCCAGGTGTGGGTCTGGCCCCCTCGATCTGCACTGGGGGACGAGACCCCAGGGCAGAGCTGCCTCCTGGAGCAGTTCAGGATCACGTCAGGCCCTTTTCCCCAGGCACAGCTCGGATACAGGCACTGCTTTGGAGCCAGTTTAACCTCCTGGCATTTCACTCAAGGCCAGGGCACGGCCTGGGCTCCTCAGGGTGATGGGCACAGAAACTGGCAGCTCCCGGGGCACATCTGGAGATGAGCCCTGGGTGGGTTCATCTAAGAGACGAAGCTCAGATTGGGCAACGTGGCTGGCAAAGTGTCTCCATGGCCACCGTCCCCACAGCCCGAGCCCCACCGCCCGCTCCAAGCCCTCCACGGATGGTCCAGAGGGCAAATCCCACAGGAATCAGCCAGGCCTGGAGCTGGCACGCTGCTCAGGGGTTCCTCTGCCAGAACCAGCAGCAATTTCTCCTTGACTCGGGGCCAGGTTTCCCAGCTCCTGCAGCCCGAGGGACGCGGCGGCGGCGCTGAGGGGACAGGAGCGGCGGCCCTGTGACACCGGGCACGTGTGGCACGGCCACCATCCCATCACCCAGAGCTTCCTGGCACGCCCGCCGGGCCTCCCAGCGTGTTCAGACCCGTGGCCCTGTCCATGGGCGTTTTTGGGAGAGCAGAGCTCACTCATGGCTCCTTCCCTGCGAGGAGCGGCGCACAAAGGGCCCGGGGCTGTTTGTTTGCAGAGCCCTCGTTAAGAGCGTGTCAGAACCTCTTCAGTGTTCGTGTGTAGGGTCACCCACCCCCTCTGGCTCCAAGGGAAGTGAAGATTGTCATCCACACCTCCCACTTTAAATGCTCCACATCCTTTTCCCAGCCCCCAGCTTTGCGTTTTTCCTGCGTGCAGCTGTTGATGCGTCGAGTTTTGAGCCTGTTTTGTAGAAGGCTTCAATTAAACACCTCTAAGGACAATCCCTCGTTAGTATGAGACTGCTGCTGTCGTTCTCCTCAGCCCCTCCTGGCTACTTCTCTCTCGATTTGGGTGAATTACAGGAGGTTTTCTGAGCTGCATTCAAATGATGCTGGGTTCAGAGCAGCGGCGCGAGGGAGGGAAGAGCTGTGGCCTGGAATGTTAATGTGGGATGGCAGCTCCAGAGGAAGCACCCACAGTGTGCTCTGCCCAGCCCCGGGATTGCAGCCTGGCTCTTCTCCCTGCCCTCAAACCGCTTCCCAAGGACACCCTGCGGGACACTCAGGACGTGTGAGCTGTCCCCGACCTCTGGGACACACCAGAGAATTTGTCCCCACTCCCTGAACTCTTAAAACCATTCCTTGCTCTGTGTGAGGTGCTCAGCTCTTCCCACGTGTGGGAGCAAATCCGTGTCAGGAGAGGTGGCCCAGCTGTGCAGGGCAAGGAAAAGCCAGTCCCCAGTAAAGCCTTTTAAACTGGGAGGTCTGGGGCATTTTCAGGGAGCTCCCGGTCCCTTCACTGGGCGTTTCATGGAACCATGGAATGGTTTGTGTTGGAAGGGGCTGTGAAACCCATCCAGTTCCTGGGCAGGGTCACCTTCCACTGGACCAGGTTGCTCAGGGTGGCCTGGAACAGATTTAATCCCACTGTGAGCACCAAAACCAAACACTGAGAAAGATCCTTTTTAATGAGTGTTCGGTGCTTCAGGAGGGGCAAAATGAGCAAAACTCCTGGTACAAATCAAAAAAATTATTCTCTCCTATTACCCAGGAGGGACTGGGTAGATTTGTACAGCTCTCAGGGTTTGGGGGAAGCTCCCGGGTCCCTAAACCTCCTTCCACCATGGGAATTGACACATGCAGAGGCATCACTCGGGGTCCTCACCTCCCTCTCCCTGTGGGTGAATTTTTGGGCCTGTGGGTGTTTCAGAGGGGCCCAAACCCCCACCTGAGCTCGGGCAGGCTCCAAGTGTGTTCCCCAGAACAGCATTCATTCGTCTGTTTGACATAAATACTGTTTTCAGGTTAACGTGTTTAACTTAATGAGGCATTTATTTGCAGTAAGAACTCTTTAAGAAGCTCTGTTTTCTTCCAGCGAGCTGAGCTGACGAGGGAATTAATAACAGGCTTGAACAAGCAGGCTTGGAAAATAAATCTACCAAAGTCCTCTGTGCAGGTTGTGAAGGATGCTTGGATTGATCCCAGTAAAGGCAATCATCTCTGACAGGATGGAGGGAAATAAAGCACATTCTCCTTGCCTGCACATCTCACTTGTTCCTGTCAGGGGCTATCTGCTCCCCCAGTGCTTCCCTCCTGACCTCAGGAAATGTCTGACCCGAGCACAGCCGGCAGCAGGACGAGGTTTCTCTGGAGCCAGAGGGATTCCAGGATATACTGAATGGAGCCAGCAGCAGAAGGATTTTTCCCAGCCCTTCCCCAAGCAAAGGAATTGGGATATTCCCAATGTACAGGGATTTGCCCCTGAATTCCTTCCCATCACAGGGCTCTGCACTGCTCCCTTTGCTCCCTGGCCAGATGCAACACAGATATTCCAGACCCAGTCCTGTGCCCTGGGATGGCCCTGCTGGGGCAGTGGCCCCTGTCCCTGATCCCCTCCAGCCTGTCCCATTCCGTGATTCCACGGTTCTGTTTTCTATGATGTCTTTGCCCAAATAACAAAATCAACTCCTCAAGCCTGGAAGGGCATTCCTTTGCCTTTAATGTACAAACAGGGAGCTGAGAAACAAACATGGATGAAGTTCGTGGACTGAGCTGCCTTGCCAGGACATCTCCTGCTGGGTCTTTTAGGAAATCCAGACGTTTGCAGGAGTCCAGACAAGAACTGTTAAAAAGAGACCAAACCTTGGGAGACATCCCAGAGGCCTGGGCTCAAACCGAGGAGTTTTGTGGCTGGTACTGAGAAGGGGGGGCAGGGTGCAGCCAAACTGTCCCTTAGGAGATCTCACAGAGCTGTTTTCCTGTTTCCTGGTCATTGCCCTGTTCAGTGTGTGACTTTTCTTCCCTTAAAATGTCAGGTGATGTGGAGAGGAACGAGCACGGTGAGGCTGCTTTAGCCTGCACTGAACATCCAAAGGCTTCCACAGGGGACCATCATCAATATTAACCCAGGGATGTGACAGAGATACAGAAACTCTCTGGCCTAAATCGACTCGCAGATAATTTGCCAAACACAAAAATCACTGAGGTTAATCTGCCATGGGAAAAATGCCATCTTTCTTTTCTTACTGAAGCAAAGATTCCTCCATCCTTTGGGAATGGTCACCAGGAGGGGTCACAGGGCAGAGCCCCCCCCACTGCAGGACTCGTCGGAACCCCAGGTGACAGTGAAACACCAGCAGCAAGAGAAACGCCCTCGGCTTGTCTGGTGACATCCTGGGAGGAAAGGCTGGGAGAGTTGGGGTTGCTCAGCCTGGAGCAGAGAAAAGCTTTGGGGTGACCTCATTGTGGCCTCCCAGTGCCTGAAGGAGCTGACGGAAAGATGGAAAAAGACTTTGGAAAAGGCCTTGGAGGGACAGGACACAGGGAATGGCTTTAAACTGAAAAAGAGCAGGGTTTGATGGGATACTGGGCAAGAATTGTTCCCTGGGAGGGTGGGGAGGGGCTGGGCTGGAATTCCCAGAGCAGCTGTGGCTGCCCCTGGATCCCTGGCAGTGCCCAAGGCCAGGCTGGAGCAGCCTGGGACAGGGGGAGGGGTCCCTGCCATGGCAGGGGTGGCTCTGGGTGGGATTTAAGGTCCCTTCCAGCCCAAACCATTCCAGGATTCTGTGATTTAGAATCAGAGCTGTGCAGGTACCAGAGAATTCAGGGGTGTGGGGTGTGCTGCCTACGAGAGACTTTCGTGTGAGAGGCAGGAAACTAAAGGAGACAAAAAGCACTTGGGAAAGATTTGCTGGTATTTCAACAGGGCTAAAACAGCCACATCAGAAGCTTTCTTTGTTTTCTCGTGTTTTCAAACTCTCCCCCTCACGTCAGGACATCACAGTTCACCTCTGCCACAGACCTTGTGTTCGCCCCTCCCCTGGGGTCGCACCAGGAAGGCTCTGGCCTGACCTCCCTTCCCTCTTCCCAGAGGTACAGACTCCAGGCTTTCCTCTAAAACACAGGGAAATACCATAACCCCCTGTCTGGGCTTGGCCCCTGGCACTGACCTTTTCCCTGACCTACATGAATCCAAGTTATTTTCCACCTCAGAGCGCAGCTTTCAGCAAAGCCGCTCCCTGAGACCTCTCTCTTCATTACCTGCCTGTTGCTAATTAGATTTCCGCAGGTTTCTTTCTGCTCAGCAACCCTTAAACATCAACTTCCACATCTTTTGGTCCCTCCTGGGAACCTGTTGGCCACCAGGATCCAATCTGGTGGGTTTGGAAACATTTCAAACCCTGCAGCAGGGCCAGGAGTCCATCTGTCAAGTGAGCACCCGTGGCTCACAATTCCAGCTGGTTTGTCCACAGAATACGGGAAATTTAAAATGTGCTTCTGCTTTTTCAGAGCAAGGACAGGATAAAGTCTTCCCTGATCACCTGAAATACGGCTGGAGCTGTCACATATCAGGGATGGATCAATACAGAACTCCCTGAACGTTGGCTTGGACAGTTTGTGGATTGATGGGATTTGCATTAGAGAGATATAAAGCACTTTAGGGAGGAGGAGTGGAAATTCTGCTACCAAAAAATAATAAAATGTGCTCGAGAAGCCTTTTAGTCTTTCTTGGATGCTTTCCAGCTGAGAATCCCAGTGTTTTTTTCTGGAGCAAGGCTCTGCCTGACAGAGCTGCACCCATCGATGGAAGTGGAGTGGCTGCTGGGAGCCCAGGGGGAGCTTTGGTACAACAACAGTCACAGAACTGGGGCGTTTCTGACATTTAACACAGACAGGCCACGGGATTGGGGTAATTCCTGACATTTAACACTGAGCAGGCCACAGAACTGGGGGCATTCCTGAAATTTAACACAGACAGGCCACGGGATTGGGGTAATTCCTGACATTTAACACTGAGCAGGCCACAGAACTGGGGGCATTCCTGAAATTTAACATAGACAGGCAGGATTTGGGTAATTCCTGACATTTAACACTGAGCAGGCCACAGGATTTGGGTAATTCCCGAAATTTAACACGGAACAGGCCACGGGATTGGGGGCATTTCTGAAATTTAACATGGAACAGGCCACAGCACTGGGGTAATTCCTGACATTTAACACTGAGCAGGCCACAGGATTTGGGTAATTCCCGAAATTTAACACGGAACAGGCCACGGGATTGGGGGCATTTCTTAAGTTTGACAAAGAGCAGGCCACAGAACTGGGGGCATTTCTTAAATTTATCACAGAACTGGGGACATTTCTTCAATTTAATACTGAGCAGGCCACAGGATTGGGGTAATTCCTGAAATTTAACATAGAGAAGCCACAGGATTGGGGGCATTTCTGAAATTTAACATAGAGCAGGCCACAGGATTTGGGGCACACCTTCAATATAACACAGAACAGGCCATGAGAGGAGGGCATTTCTGAAATTTCCCCCAGAACAGGCCATGGGACTGGGGGCATTTCTGAAATTTCCCACAGAACAGGCCACGCAATTGGGGTAATTACTTAAATTTCCCACAGAACAGGCCACAGGAGGGGGGCACATCTTCCATTTACCACCAGAGGAGAGCCCGTGTCCTCGTGTGACCCTGGCTCGAGCTCCTGGTGCCGGACTTTGCTCACCCAACGCAGCCCCTGGTGAGGTCAGAAGGGGCCCTGCTGTGGCCCTGCTCAGCCCCAAAGGTTTGTTCCCTCAGAGAAAAGCAGGTCAAACACCCTGGGGGGAGGTACAAGTGCTCTGTGATCCCCACAAATGAGAGGGAGCTCGGAGCTGAGATCCTTACAGCAACCCCAGTGCTTCAAAATATCCTTTCGAAAGATCCAAAGCCCTCCCTGTGCTCGTTGTTTGTAGCAAATGGGGCTGTAGCTGTATAAATCAGCACAGTGCACACTCGGGCAATTCCACCCGGGATTGTGGGAAGGAAAGCATTAATTCAGCAATGGATATTCACGCTGGAAAAGAAGCAGCTCCTATCTGCTGCCTCAGTTGCAGACAAAACGCAGTTCCTTGCAATGATATTATTCTGGATTACACGCTGAAGCACATTAACATATCCCCCAGTGTTTTGTGATCTCATAATGAAACTTCTATTACCAATCATCCATGAAAGAGACACTGCTGTGGGGAAAAAGCCCTGGGAGGGACCCCAGGCTGAGACAGCAGCACCACAGCAGGGTTTGAGCGGCCAGGTCTCACTGGCAGCTCTTGGTGGGGTCACCACAGGACACACGGGTGGGACGGGGAAAATTTACCCAATTTACCCCCTCCCCTCACGAGCCTCTTGTTCAGTGGGTGCTGAGAAGGGCTTTGCCTCTGCCTCCCTCTGCTGCAGCAGCGCTGCACCCTCTGGGGTGGCTCTGAACGGAGGGATTGGATCTGGATGTTTCCACTCTTCCCTGGATCAGGGTATTTCCACTCTTCCAGCTCCGTCTGCAGCTGGGGAGCAGCTCCTGCCCTGCTGGGTAAAATCCCCATGCAGAGAACGGGGGATTTGGACAGACAGCAGGGATTCCATTGGTTTAGGGCTGAGCTTTAGATACCAAACCTGGGCACTGCTCTGCAGCTGCTTCTGGTGGAGCTCAAGAGTTTGGGGACGAGTCATTGTGACAGAAAAGACAGCTGTAACTGGCAGGGAAAGAAGCTCAGTTGAGCCAGAGCTGCTTTCCTTGAAATGTGCTGTGATGCCTCGAATTACACCCATTTCAGCTGGGTTTAATAAGGATGTTACTGCAGGTTAAACAAATACCAAAGGATCACTGCAGACAGGAACGAGCTGCATTGTTGGAACTGTTCTGGAGAAGATAATTACCTATTACATTGTAAACCTCACTCTTTTTTTTTTTTTTTTTTGGATAATAATCATTGTTTAAATACATTTACTGCCTTATTAAAAATTAACCTTTGGGAAGCATAATTTACTATAGAACACTTGCATGTTTGGAAACCCAGAAGGTGGGGAAATCTGCAAGTTAATGAGTCCGATTCTTCTCAGGTCTTGGCCACAGCCTCTCTCCAAGAGCTGGGTAATTTGACTTTCTCTTTTGCAATGAGCAGCACCCGCAGCTCTGACCAGGAGCTGTGATTCTGTTCTGATCCTTCCCAAAACCAGGCTGGGACTTCCCAATGCCAAGGACAGCCATGGTCAGCAGGAAAAGGGGCGGGGAGGGGTCAGCAGGAACAGGGGCAGGGAGGGGTCAGCAGGAACAGGGGCAGGAAGGGGTCAGCAGGAACAGGGGCAGGGAAGGGTCAGCAGGAACAGGGGCAGGAAGGGATTGGGGACGGCTCCACACCAGGTGCTCCCCACCTCGAGGCAGGACCAGAGAAGGGCTCCAGGCCACGAGGGACTCCAGCATTAAAGGACAATGTCCTGGGCAGTCATGGGAGGGGTCAGAGCAGCCTCTGAGGTGCCCGTTTTCCTCTCTGGAATCTGGAGCATCCAGTGGTAACTTTGTGCCAAGATGCGCCCCAGACCCTCAAGGGGAATCAGCTGATTCCCTGTGTCCCCCGACACTGAGTGCAATCCTCTGGAACAAGCCCAGAGATGTCATATCCTGATCCACCCCGAGATATCCACGGTCATGGAAAGAGCCAGTCCTCCCCTCTGAAGGGAAGGGCTCCTTCCAGGGACTCGCCTTGATTCCCGCAATTCGCATTTCCTGAAAACCGGAGTGGCTGACACAGCAATTCCCTCCCAGGAGCGCTGCATCCATCCCTCAGGTCCAAAGCCCTGGGAGGTGACAAAACATCTCCAGCTCCATGGGAAGACTCTCGGATTTCCCCCGTGGGATCCATGTTCAGCACGAGGGGAATGTGCCAGCAGTGACTGAACTCCGAACATTCCTGCTTGGAGGAGGCTGTCCCACGCCACGCAAATGCTGAGTGGTTTTTAATGAAACCCAGTTTTGCCTCAAAACCGGAATTATATTATCAGCAGTTAATTATCACCTGTCAAACCGAGCTCACGCTGCCGTGGGGTTTGGTTCTCCCGGAGCTCTGCAGAGCTGAATTCCTCGGTGCGGGATGAGGAGCCCTTCTTGTCGGGAGTTGTTCATATTTGAGCTGCTCTCGTGGCTCCCGGGACGGCAACGAGCTTTGATTTCCTGGGAGATGACAGGCTCGGTGCTCCTGAAGTGGCTCATGCGGAGATCAGACAGCACAGCGGTGAATATATCCCAATGACTGTTTACACTGTGCTCTCGCATCGCTCAGACACGTTCTCTCCTCAGGTGTTTCGTAAACCATTTGTAGCTCTGGCTCTGTGCTGAATGTGCTGAGGCATCTGAGTGTCTCTGAGAGCTGCGTTTGAGGGAGCAGCGTTTGCTACACCTGAGCTTTCTTCATTTCTTCCAGAGGAGGACAAGGATCCTCAGAACATTCCGGCACCTTGGTTCTGTTGCAAATTCAATTTCAATCCTTTGAAAGAGAACCAGAGTCTGGATGTTCCTCCTGACACTTCATGTTTCGTAAACAGCCTTTTAAACAGCTTTTCTTCTGGTTTTAAGGAAAAGTGAATGTGGAAAACTGGCAAAAGCATAATTGCTCTTCACCAGGGGAGGGCTGGCTGGGGAGGGAGGGAAGGGAGGGAGGAAGGGAAGGAAGNTGCTGTTTCCAGTAAATAGTACTTGTCTCAAAGCATGATCTTTACCTTCAGTGCCTTGAATTCTCCTCTCCACAAGGGAGGGAGGAAGGGAAGGAAGGGAGGGAGGGAGGGAGGAAGGAAGGAAGGTGGATGCTCTCCATTAGGACATTTCCCACACGGATGTGCTGAGCTGTAGGCCAGAGTTGATGTCCCCACACCCACTGTGACCCCAAAACCACCTCTGGTGCTTCTCACTGACCAGAAGACCAGCACCACGATCTCTGCAGCAGCTGATGCTGCCCCGCACCCCACGTGGCGATAAAGGCCAACAAAACCCATAAAATACCGCACAGTCACCTTACAGGCTCTGCAAATCACCCTCACCCTGCCCGAGTGCACCCAGGGGAGGATGTTTTCTCTTTCCTTTCTTTCTCGCAGGCCCACGGTTCCCTTTGTCCGACTGCAGCCAGTGAAATGAAGGATTTCTGCAGCTGGCATCTGCTCAGTACCTGCTCGTTGAGCAGCTGCCACCCCGCGCCGGGCAGGGCCTCCTTTATCTGCCGTGGTCGAGGGAGCAGCGCTTGGCAGATGCACCCATAAATTCTTGCATTCATTCGAGTGCCGAGCAGCGTGAGCACAACGGACGGGTCACGGCTGAGGCTGGGACAATAAAACTGCCCCCGGAATTGACCGAAGTGTCATCCCCCCCTCAGCACGGCTCACAGCCGCAGTGTGCCTGTGCTAGCACAGCCCCTAAGTGCAGAGTTAGGGAGGGGACACGGCTGGGGACACGGCTGGGACACGGCTGGGGATGTGGTTGGGGACGTGGCTGGGGACACGGCTGGGGACATGGCTGGGGACACGGCTGGGGACATGGCTGGGACACGGCTGGGGACACGGCTGGGGACACGGCTGGGGACTGAAATCAGCTCTCCTTCAGCTGCGGAGGGGAATCAGGGCCCGCCTGCCCTGATTTGTGGCGCTGCCCGGACCCTCACCTCCCTCACAGGCTGTTTGTTCCACCTGTATCCCCTCAGTCGGGCCGAGTGCGGTGCCAGCACAGCCGGGATGGCCCCAGGTGTCCCCCTGGTGCCAGCACGGAGTGCCCACAGCCCCTGGGCAGTGCCCATTCCCAGCTGCACGCGGCGAGGCCACAGCACTGGAGCTGAAGCCCTGCGGGAGCAGCCTGGGAGTTTTCCTTGGAGGCAAACAGAGGGATATCGGAGCCTGTGGTGCCAGCTCAGGCAGCACTGGGTGCGCGGCCCGAGGCTGCAGCTCCAGGAGCCCCGTGGTCACTGCCAGGGTGTCTCCTCCCTCTGTGTCCTGCTGCGTTTCCGGGGGCTGCACCGGGAATAAAACCTGCACCCGGCCTGGTGGAGACACCAAACCCTCCTCTTGGAGAAGCAGGGAGATCCATGGAACCACAGAATCATCCAAGGACGCTGTCCTAGGTTACAATATAGATGTATTTAAGTATTCTATTACCACCAGCTGTGGGCCATTAGCTGTTACCACCTGCTAATGACCCACCCTGATAACAGATAATGGGCCATCAAGAAACCACCATATGACTCGTGGACTTATCTCATCCTATTGTGAGATGCTCCACCCAGGAGAAAGGAGCCAAGCATTCCCACCTGGATATAACCTGCCCTTAGAACTGCCTAACTTAGCCCTGTCTACTGGGATACCAGAGGACAAAAGCTACCACTGGACCTTCAGCTGGAGACGAGACCTTCCGTAGGATCATCGCTTCAACTGAGCTACTTCATTTGGGCTGCTACCACCACCCTAACAGGGTGTCAGGTTGTATCTGACTTTGTCAGTGCTTTTTCCTTATATTATTTCACTTATTTCTAACTTTTTTTTTTCTATTAAATTTTAGTCCTGACTTGTGATCTCCCACTGGTTTGTTTTCAAACCAATACAGTCACCAAGTCCAACCACCCACCCGGCCCCACCACCACGGGCACCACTGACCGCGTCCCCAGGTGCCACCCCCGCGTTGTTTGAGCACCTCCAGGGATGGGGACTCCACCAGCTCCCTGGACAGTCTCTCCCAACGATTTCCAACGCGCTCTGTGAGGAAATATTCCCTCAAATCTCATCTAAACCTCCCCTGGAGCACCTTGAGGCCGTTCCCTTCCAGCCTGGGCTGCTGCATTTCCTTTGCTGCTGCCTGGAGGAACCAGGGGGGTCCCACCAGCCCACGGCCAAGGCTGGGCCAGGCTGGGGGCTCGGGAGCAGCTCCTGGGGTGTATCCAAGGATTTGTCACTCATGGAGAGGCTGGAGCAGCCCCACACACGCCGGGATGTTTTTCTGGCCGTTTCTGTTCATGGACAGCTCATTTAGGACAAACTTGCTGTGCGGGAGAACTTTCCCTCGGACCGGAGCTGTCCCCACTGAGCAGGGACAGAGTGGGAAGGGAAACGGGAGAGAAGCAGAGCAGCCTGAGAACGAGCAGCGCCGAGCTCCAGGCAGCTCGTGCTTATTCCTCATAATCCCAGATCGACGCCAGCATCTCCAATTTTCTGCATTGTGCTGTAATTTCCCTTAATGCTGAATTAGGTCCTGATCATTTGTATAATTTGAAATATTATTTCTCTGGGTGAGCGCAGAAGGTTCTGCAGGGTATCCAGGGTGTTTTGGGGTTGTTTTTCTTTCTTTTTCCCTGGAATGTTTTTATGAAAATTACGCCTTTATGGGAGCATTCTTTACTTAAAAAGGGAGGGGAGGAGCATTTTTACTTACACAGGGGGCTAATGGGAGCGGAGCCACTCAGGCAATTTACTTTTTAACTGAGGATTACATTAAATACTTTCATTGTGGTGCCCAGTCCCAATCACTCCTCCCCACCTGCTCGCCCACAGGCGCTGGCACTGAAGTTCTGTTCCAGTCACTTCTCCTGATGCCTTGGGGGGCTACCCAGAAACAGAACCCAGGCAGGAGTGAAGGAATAAAGGGGGATGTTTATCTGAAAGGCCTTCAAAGGTGCCCCCTGGGGAGCCAAAGGCCACATCCGAGCTGGACCCCGAGTCACGAGTTCTTCACACTTTGATAGCTTTGGTTCATTTGCAGATCAGCATCAATTCACCAATTCAAACTTGAGCTGCTGATGGAATTTCTTCCATTTCTCCCCCTCTCCAGAGGCCCCAGTTTGCACCTTTTGGGCCTGGGACAGCCTGAGTGTCCTTGAACAAGGAGCTGGGAGAGGCTTTGTTGTGTCTGTCTGGCACAAGGGAGCAGCAGCCAACGGGCTCCAAGGAACTCCAGAGTCCCACCCCAGGCAGGGCAGGATTTAAAAATACAAAAGCCAGACCCTGAGGCATCCCTGCCAGCTAAAACGAAGCCCTCCAAGAGCAGCCACCATCACACCGAGTGAAATTCTCTGCCTGGGAAGCGCTGTAATTAAAAACATCGCAGCCTGTGAGGAGCCAGCCCTGCATTCCTGCGGATGTTTGGCCCAGCCAGGGGTGGGGATGTCACGGCGCTGCCCCCGAGCAGGTGCTGCACGCCGGCTTCCAGCCCCGGGGCACTCGGGATAACGAGAAACCTGCGAGGCTTTGCACTCCCAGCGTCACCTCGGAGAGCTCTGCGAATGCCGGCTCCGAGGCCTGGGGCTGCGCGGAGTTTTCCGTTTATCGGTTCCAGGCATTTTTCAGTGAATTCTTTAGCGCTGCCGTGATCCTGTTCCCCCAGCCTGTCACTTCGTTCTGCTCCCGAAGGTCAAGGAAAAGTGAAGGGGGCTCCTGCAGGTTGGAGCCACCAGGAATGAAAGTTTCCGCTCCGGTTTTCCCTGCCTTTAATGCACGTGGGATTGAAGGAATGGGGAAAATCCCACCCAGGACAGGGCCTTACCCAATCCAGCGTTCCTGCCCCAGGGATGTGCTGAGGCCACAGCTTCTGCTCTGAAACCTGGGATTTCTCAGCCCTGGAGCATCGGGAAGCCCCTGCCCAGCACTGGGGGACTCACTGGCGGAGGTGGCACCTCCTGGCTTGTGGCCGTGGCTCACCCTGGCAAAGTGTGGGAGCTGGGGAGGAGCTCATCCGTGAACCTGCAGCATCCCAGCATCCTGGTATTCCGAGAGAAAAGGGATCTGCCCTGAGCTTTCCCTGGAGTGCTCAGAGGCACCTCGGACACGCAGCCAAATGCCCAATCCCTCCCTCATCCTTTGGAATTAAGAGCATTTTTTTTCCTCGTTTTACGAGTTCGGGAACAGGCACAGAAATCGTCGAGTCCCAGGGAATTGGATCCCTCACCTTTTTCATCTTCTGGGGGATGATTTCTTCTCCACAGCTCAGCAGGAAATTATTTTTTACAAAGTGTAAACAAAATGCTGAGAGAGGATAAAAATCCCCCGGGCCTGAGCCCAAGCAGGGCACCAACCATCCCTGTTTGCATTTGGGCTGCGGATAAACTCCAACCTCGTTTCTTATCGGGAAAGTTGCACTAATCCACCTTGGAGCCAGCAATTCCAGTGGGGTAAGACACTGGAATCAAAGGCACTCTGAGGATTTGCACTGGCTGAAACCCACGGCAGACATGAGGTAATTGCAGTGAGAAGGGAATCAAAGAAATGCTTCTTTTTTTTTTTTTTTTTTTTTTTGTGCTGACAACTTTAAAACCACGCTTTTCATGTGTGAAATGAAAGATTTGTATAATTGCTCATCCTTTGAACTCGGGTTTATTAAAACTGTGACATGCACATTAAAATGAGATTATAGAGGAAGGGAGGAGAAACACAGAGTGAGTAATTGCCACATAAAGCAGGGACTGGGGAAGGGAAACAGCCGGGGTTGGTGGCAGGGCTGCCGAGCAGGGGATGCAGGGCTGGGGTAAAGTTCCTCTGAGGGCACAGAAAAATGGGGATTTTTTAGAGTTTGGTTGCTGTATCAACCCCTGCCGACACCATCCCTGCATGAGGAGCCAGAGCCCTACCTGACCCCAAATTTTGGGGGTGTTTGGTGCAGTTGGCTCCTGGTTACAGACCTGGCAACAGCCCATGAAGCTTCAAAGCCCCAAATTCAGGGGTGTCGTGGTGACAAGGGGATGTCCCCACAGCCCGGCCCCTGGTGACAGCACAGCAGGCTTGGGCTGAGAAATGCCAATATTCCCCTTTTTCAGGGCTCTGGGAATGTTCCTGGCATCTCACAGGGAGGGAGCAGAGCTGGAAGGGCACTGGAAGCACAGAGTGGGCCTGTCCCAGCTGTTGGAACGGGCAGGAGGTTGTTTGGAGCAGGATTTGGGAAGGAGCAGAGCTCTGAGGGTCGCTGGAGCAGGATTTGGGAAGGAGCAGAGCTCTGAGGGTCACTGGAGCAGGATTTGGGAAGGAGCAGAGCTCCGAGGGTCACTGGAGCAGGATTTGGGAAGGAGCAGAGCTCTGAGGGTCACTGGCAGTCACTGCACCCAGACCTTCCCTCACCCGGGCCAGCCCCGGGAACCAGAGCTGGCATTTCCCTTGGCAAAGCTGAGGGAATCGGTGGGATGGGATTTTCCAGGCTGCCCCTGGGGTTTGGAGAGCACAGCCTTGTCCGGCTGAGCAGGAGCTGCGTGTCCCTCTCCCTCAGGCAGGGAAACGTGAGTTACCCTTCTGGGGTTTGCTCAGGCCCAGCCTGAGGCACCTTCCCAGGGCAGGGAACGGAGCTGGGAAGGGGCTGGAGAATCCCTGAGGGAGCTGGGAAAGGGGCTCAGCCTGGAGAAAGGGGGCTCGGGGGGGCCCTTCTGGCTCTGCACAAGTCCCTGGCAGGAGGCTGCAGCCGGGGAGGGTCAGGTTTGGGATCCCACCCAAAATCTCAATCCTGGCCCCACAGCTGCTTCCCAAGGAGGAATAAAAAGACGAAAGGGAAATTTGGAGCGAGCAGAAGCAAAGCTGCCGGGGTGGTTTGGGCTTTGGGCCCTGCTGCAGTGGTGTCGGTGCTGGGGAGGATGAGAGGGGGACGGCGCTGCTGCTGCTCGGGACAGGCACCCTCAGGCAGCCAGGCCATTGCTGCTGTCACCTCATTATTGCTGTGACAGGGTGGGATGGAGGGAGAAAAGGGAGAAAAAAGCGTTTAAACTGACAAGCTCTTTCTTGAATTTTAAGTCGCTCCAAATCCCAGCTCTCGGGATTTACATGGCTTATGAGCAGCGTGTGCCACGGAGTGGAACAAAAGCCTTAAACGCTGGGGATGAATCCTGATTTATCCACAGCAGGGGGAATCCTGCTGCTGGGCTGGCTGGGCTGGAGCCCCGTGGCACCTCTGAGGGCCAGGATGGGGACGGGACAAAAAAAATGGGAAAATGGGGAGGAAAACCCAAACCCCCTCCAAGGCAGAGCAGCTGGCAGCCCTTCAGCTGAGGGGTTTTCTGTGCCCTCTGGGACTCCCCTCCCTCCGTTCCCAGCTCTGGGGCAGAGAGGAGCTGCAGGGATGTGCTGGGGTGGCTCTGCAGAGCCGAGGCAAAGGGATAACGGGGGCAGAGAGGGACAGGATCGGTGGTGAAGGTGGGGATGGTGCAGAGCTGTCAAACGGTCCCAAAGTCTGGAGCGTCCCAGGAAGAGGAAGGGAGACGCAAGGGAATTCAGCCTGGAGCCGGGAAAGCTTTGGGGTGACCCCATTGTGGCCTCCCAGTGCCTGAAGGAGCCACAGGGAAGGTGGAGAGAGACTTTGGACAAGGCATAGAGGGACAGGACACAGGGAATGGCTTCCCAGTGCCAGAGGGCAGGGCTGGCTGGGATATTGGGCAGGAATTGTTCCCTGGGAGGGTGGGCAGGGGCTGGGCTGGAATTCCCAGAGCAGCTGTGGCTGCCCCTGGATCCCTGGCAGTGCCCAAGGCCAGGCTGGATGGGGCTGGAGCAGCCTGGGACAGGGGAAAGTGGAGGGAAATGAGGAAAAATCTCTTGATTTTGGGCACAACAGAGCCTTGGAAGAGGCTGCCTGGAGGAGGAGTGGGGTCTCCTGCTCTGGAGATAACTCGGAGCCCTCCTAAGGTGGAGCTGCCTTAGCAGGGCTGGGACCAGGGGATTTCCAGCCCCATCCAGCCTGGAATTCTGTGCCTCGTGCACATCTTACACTCCATTCTCACTGATGCTGTCATTAGTGCCGTTATTGGACAGATATTTTCTTCTTCTTTAACCCTTTTGCCCCGACTGTGGACTATAAAAAGAAGCTTTGTAATTTTCCCTGTCTTTTTTTTTTCCCCCCGTAAAATTGCTCTGAGAAGCAAAATCGTTGTTATTATGACTAAATGCTCTTGCTCTTTTTATGTTAAAAAAAATAAAATCTTTAACAATAGCGGGGAGGGGGGAGAGGGGGCAAAATTACATTTCTCTGCAAAGTGGCTTTGGTGTTTTAACACGCTGGTTTTCCAGGAGAAAAGCTTCGGGGATCACATCAAACGAATTTTGCCATCAGAGTAAGAGATCTGTCTTCAGATGGGGAAAATATATTTTAATTTGACAGAGGGCTCCGAGGGACTGTGACAGAACCACAGAACTCATTTTGCTGGCAGGGGCGATGGGGAATTGGAAGAAAAACACATTTCTGCAGGAGAACATTGCTGGGGAGCTCTGGGCACAGCCAGGAGTTGGTGGCAGTGACGTTTTCCTGCCAGTCAAGCTCTGGATCTTCATTCCTGGTTGGAATCTCCTGTTCAAACACGGGGAGCAGTAACTGGGCAATCCTGTCACACAGGGATGAATAGCAGAAGCCACCACAACTTTTTGTCACCATCAGAAAGCGGCTCGGAGGTGGCTTGAGTTTGCCCCCATCTGCTCAGGGCTGGGTTTGGAGGTGGGGAGAGGAGAAGGATTCTCCCCTTTTCCCAAAGTCCTGCTGGCAATGAAGGAGAATTCTCCCCCTTCCCAGTGTCCTGCTGGAAATGAAGGAGAAGGATTCTCCCCCTTCCCAGTGTCCTGCTGGAAATGAAGGAGAAGGATTCTCCCCCTTTCCCAGTGTCCTGCTGGAAATGAAGGACACTTTTCCAGGCCGCTGCTGCCCTGGTGACAGGGACACGTCCCCTCCCTGTTTCAACGAATGTTGGCTGTTACAGAAACCTGGGATGGAAATTCCCCTTCCAGCTGGGCCCATCCCTCTCTAGAACTGATGTTTTCTTTGTTGTTTTTCCCCAGGTTCATTTTTCCCCTGTCTCTCCTTTTCCCCCCCATTTTTTGGTGCTTTAAAGCTCATGGAGTTAATTCTGTGCTTCTGCTCCGGCTGTGTTTGGAGAGGGAATGAGAGGAGCGTGGGCTCACTGGCTGAATCTTTTTAATAAACTTCTCCTTGGTTTGAGGAGTGTGAGGGATAAATCACAGCCTCCGTTGTCAGGGGCTCTGACAGCACCCTGGAAATATTTTTAAACAAAGGAATCAAAAATTACATCTTTGTCTAATGAATAAATCACCCTCGTGCGTAAACAGCCCAGGCAGGTGCTCACCATGGCAATGCAGGAATATTTACAGAGCTGGGCCAGGGAATCACAGCCTGATCCCAAATCCCTAAATCACAGCCTGATCTCTGAATTCTTAAATCACAGCCTGATCCATAAATCACAGCCTGATCCCGAATCCTTAAATGACAGCCTGATTCCTGACTCCTGATCTCCAGCAGTCCCGGAGCAGAGATGAGAGAACAGCAAATATTTCACACAGAACCTCAACGGCATCGCTGGGGCTCCGTGGGCTTTGGTGCATCTGGACTGGGCCGGTTTGGGAAAGAGGAGATCTCTGCCACCTCCAGGCTGAAACTTCCAGGGTTGGAGGGACATTAAAGATCATCCCATCCCACCCCTGCCCTGGCAGGGACCACTCCCACTGTCCCAGGCTGCTCCAGCCTGGCCTTGGGCACTGCCAGGGATCCAGGGGCAGCCACAGCTGCTCTGGGAATTCCAGCCCAGCCCCTGCCCACCCTCCCAGGGAACAATTCCTTCCCAATATCCCAGCCATCCCTGCCCTCTGGCACTGGGAAGCCATTCCCTGTGTCCTGTCCCTCCATGCCCTGTCCATGATTCCCACCAGCTTGGCCCAGAGGAGGAGGAATTCACCATTATTGAGGAGCAGGGCCTTGGAGAAGGGAGGGAAAGAGCCGGGAGGAGCTGCTGTGATCGGCTCAACTGAGAAGGTGCAGCCCCAGACAGAAAAACCGACACAGATCCCATTCCACGCTCGCCAGGAGCGAAGCAGGAGGAGAAAAGGGGTTGGTGAGGGCTGAGGGAGACGTGAGAGCTCAGGGAGATGATCCCGGCAGTCTGGCGTCTCTTCAGCCGGGATGAAAGGGAGAGCCCCGTTACCCCGCTGAATTCCCGAGCGGGAAACCGTGAAATGTGAAGTGAGAGTTCAGGCAGCAGAGCGAGCCTCTAGAATGTGTGCTGGGCAATAATTAGCTAATTAACAGTCTTCTGCTTGGCTGCAGAGGGATCTGCAATCCATTTCCCCTGGAATGTGGAGCAGTGAACCTGTAACGGGATTCTGAACTCTCCCCATCACTGTCAGGCCCAGGTGAGGGAGGATGAGCTGGGCTCCGAGCTCAGAGGTCATCCCAGACCTTAGAGGTGACCTGAGAGGTCTTCTCCAGCATGAAGAAGTCTGGAATTCTCTGAGTGAGGTCTTCAGGCAGCATCAAAGGGCTTTTCTGTCCAAGTGTCCGGGGCCAGGCTGGACGGGCTTGGAGCCGCCTGGGACAGCGGACGGTGTCCCTGGACTGGCTGGGCTTTAGGGTCCCTCCCAACCCAAACCATCCTGGGATTCCCTGATTCCCTGGCAGCATCCAGGGTCCTGTGGGGGCGATTATCCCTGTGCGTCGTGGGGTCTGTAAGCACGGATAGGTGTTCCCCGACTAATCAGAAAACCACGGATCATCCCAGAATCAGATCATCCCTGTCACAGCGATGACAGCGAATTGGTGCCCCCATCCCTCCCCTCACGTTCGCCGCTGCTCTGGCACCGTGACAGTGGTGACGAGGCCATCGGGTCCTGCTGCTGCTCCCCACCTCCCCCTGGGCCCCCAGCAACGCTGTGGGAATGATTAATTAAAGGGAAAACACAAAAGCCAGTGACTCAATTCAGAGGCACGACAGCTTTAGCGATGGAGTCCTGATATTTGGCTGGTTTTTAATGTGGTTCTTGCAGAAACTCTTCGTTTTCACACAAGTGCAGCAGGGAAACGTCCCCGCGTGCGCCGCTGGGGCCGGGATAATGAATGGATCTAATGGGAAAGTTCAAGGTTCATTAGGTTTGGAATTCCGGCAGGTTTTTAATCAAGCGTGTTCCGGCGAATCGTTAAAAGCTAAACACGATCTGTAAAACCGCGCCGTGCCGGGAGCTGGCCGAGGGCAGGGGCGGTGGCACCTCTGCCGCCTGTCACATCAGGCAGGACAGGCACGGGTGACACAGCCCGATCCTTTGGCAGGGAGCAGAGGGGGCTGGGAAGGGGTCGATTTCCCGATCCTGGTGGCAATTAAGGGACAGGCGAGTCCGAGTCAGCGGTGGAGAGGTGATGTCCCCTCCCTGCCATCGGCGTCTCTCATCAAGGCGTTAATCACGGTACAACGGGGCTGTGGCAGCTCGGGCCACGCTGGGAGATTCCCAAATTAAAGGCTCCCAGGAATCCCCGATCCCAGTGATGCCTTGGGTGGCTGCCCAGAAACAGAGCCCAGGCAGGAGTGAGGGAATAAAGGGGGATGTTTATCTGAAAGGCCTTCAAAGGTGCACCCTGGGGAGCCAAAGGCCACATCCAAGCTGGGCCCCAAGCTGGGCCCCGAGTCACGAGTTCCTCACACTTTGATAGCTTTGGTTCATTTGCAGATCAGCATCAATTCACCAATTCAAACTTGAGCTGATGATGGAATTTTTCTTCCATTTCTCCCCCTCTCCAGAGGCCCCAGTTTGCACCTTTTGGGCCTGGGACAGCCTGAGTGTCCTTGAACAAGGAGCTGGGAGAGGCTTTGTTGTGTCTGTCTGGCACAAGGGAGCAGCAGCCAACGGGCTCCAAGGAACTCCAGAGTCCCACCCCAGGCAGGGCAGGATTTAAAAACATAAAAGCCAGAACCTGAGGCATCACCAGCAGGACGGAGAGGCTGAGCAGGGACTGCTGTCCCCACCCACACCCCGGGAATGAGGCACCCAGGAGCCCCAGCGACTCCTCAGGCACAGCACGGTGCCATCGGCGGGGCCAGCGCGCCACCAGCTGAAGGGTTTGGATCGTTCCTCTTTCATAAATTCCAAGGAAAACGGCTCTGGGAGCCGCTGTGCCAGCCCGCTCTGGCACTGAGGGGGGCTCTGAAGGAAGTTTGGGACCGGATACAATCCTACGGCTCCTACAGGATCCTAAAGACACAAACAGAGGAATTCTGTCTCCTGAAAAGCCGTGGGCATGTGGGGAACCTTCAGCAGGGCCCTGATGAACCAGACTCTTCTCCCCATTCCAATCATCCCTCCCCGTGTTCTCTGCACTGTGTTCCTCTAAGCTTACAAGGTTTGCTTCCCTGTTTTCTTGTCCTTTTTCTCTTTTCCTTAGACGAAGGAACGCCGGGCCAGCGGGATTTCCCAGGTTTCAGCAGCTCCAGCTGCATTCCAGGTAATAACCAAGGGCACAGCGTGGCTGAGAGCTCAGCTGGGCAGGAACCAAAGCCATGAGTCAATCAGTGCTGTGGTCATTAATTAACCCCAGCTCCCCATTCCTACTCTGCTCCGAGAGAGAGGCTGCAGCCCTCAGACACTGCTCCGTCTGTTTGGGATCCAAAATGCAGGAGAGGCGCCCCTGCCCGTCAGAAAAGCGGTGCAGGAGGTTGATTCGTGTGCTCTGAGTTTTCAAAGAGAGGGAAAGGCAGAGCTGATGGGCTGGGAGGGAGCCTGGGGCTGCCCCTGCATCCCTGCAAGTGCCCGAGGCCAGGCTGGAACATCCTGGGACGGTGGGAGGCGTCCCTGCCCGTGGCAGGGGGAACGGGATGAGTTTGAATTTCCCTTCCTTCCTGTGGCAGACTGTGAGGATTTATGGGATGCCCTCCAGCACTGGTTTCCATCCTGCACCCTCCCGTTTCCAGCCCCGCTGTGATCCCTCAGGCAGCCCGGCCTGGCAGATGTCAACTCGCACTCAAAGCTTGGCAACATCTGATCTTTATTTTATCAATTTGCTTTTTTCTTCCCCGTCTCCTGCACATGTTGTCATCCATCTGCTGGAACCTGGGATCAGAGCTGGAGCTCAGCTCCAAACCTGATCGCCCCAGTCCCTTCTGGCACGGGAATTTCTGGGACAATTAACCAGGCTCGACAGAGAACTTCTTCCCGTGCCAAGCTTTAATGCTGAGCAGCAATATTTGGGTTTATAAACCAGCAATTATAAGGGGTGGGGAATGCTGAACATCAGCATTTGGGTTTCTCCCAGCTGGATACCAGTGGGGTGTCTTCATTCCCCACCTCCAGCATTTCATCTTCCCACAGAGGAGGGAAAAAAAGAGATTACAAAGAAACATTTTTGCAAGCTCTGCTGAGAAGGAAAAGGCTTTTTTCCTCATTGCTCCCCTGCTTCTGAACCCAGACCTCCCCAAAAGCTCTGCGTGGCCCTGACACCCTCCTGGAGGTGCCTTTTAAATGGTGTTTCTTTCATGTCCCACTGAAGCAAACATCTCTGGCCTTGTTTCTGTTACAGGAGATGAGAATTCCCGAGGATTTGTTGTGGCAGTGGCCACCCAGGTGACACTGAGGAGGCAGCTGAGTTTATTGCTGCTTTGAAGACCTTTCATGTATTCCTTTAATGCTCCAAAACGTCACCAGATGGGTTCAATCCCTATTTTTAAATATATCTGAACAAATCCCACTTTGTTTTTCGGGTTTGCAGCTCTCCGTGGAAGGCCCAGCCCTGGTTCTGGCTCCTGCTGACCAAAGAGTGAGGATGCTTTGATGACTCCGTGTTTTCCGGGAGCCAGGAATTTGTTCCACCGCCTGTTGGAGATGGGGCAGGGAGTGGTAACTTCCGATGGATGTGACTTTCCCAGCCGTGCTCATTCCATCACTGTGATCATGCCACAGCTTCAGGAGTGTTAAAACCCAACTTTACACGTTTTCGGAGCTTCTGCAAACGGCCTCGCGTCCGGTTCCGTAATAAAAGCACGTCCTCGGCCCCAAAAGTTCACGGCCCCGGTCATTTTCACAGCTTCTTGTTTATTTTCCCCTGGTTTAAGTCGCCCTCAAGTCTCAGCTTCATCCTGAGTGCCATCGCAAATGTCATTAAACTTCCCTCCCTCAGCCAAATCCCACATCCACCCTCCTCCTCCCCACAGCACCTTCTCAAAAACGTGAATATCAGCAGTGATTTATGGGGTAATTTCACCGTTTTTGACACCGTGTTGAGCATCTGCTCTTTGATGTGCACTTCAGCAGCGGGGAAATTTAACTTTAACAGTCTCTGTAGCATTTCCAATTACTTTTGATTATGAAATTGGGGGGGAATTCAGTGAACTTTGCCAGTCTGCTTTTGATGGGTTTCACGGCTTTTGTATTTGTGTAAATGGGGAGATTTGTGGGAGGAAAAGATCTGATTCCTGATGGGGCACGGATCAGGCAGCGGGAATTATGTCATTTGTCCCGACACAATGGTTCTTCCCTCTCTAATTGCGTGGAATCGACCTCGCTGATGATAAAACACTTTCTTTGACACCGAGCACACACAGCCCCGGAACGTTCCGCAGCCATCCCGGGAAAGGAGATGAAAACACTCGACGTCGGGAGCAGGGAAGAGAGAGATTTCTCAGTCTGAGCGTTATCCCCCTGCTCTCCTGCGGGACAAGGGTAAAAAGCAGAATGAGACAGGATAAAGGCCTAAAGGAGCGCCTGACCCAGGGCAGCTCCTGGTTCTGTGGGGCTGTTTGTGCCCTGGGAATGTGGCCGGAGCTGCTGGGGGGGCCGTGAGGGACGGGTCACAGCCACGGGGACAGGGACAGTGGCCCCGAGCCAGGGCCAGCCAGGGGCAGCCGGGGAGCTCATTTTGGCACAAATGGGCCTTCCCTCGGTGGCTGCTCACGGTCACTTTGTGTTTAGCTTCCTCCCAGAGGGAGAATGGAACCACAGAGCACTTCCAGGAGCTCCAAAGGGGATGTGAGACTGGCAGGACGGGCTGAAAACACCTCACAGCCAGGGCAGGGATCAAAATGTGCTGCTCTGACTGGCAGGACGGGCTGAAAACACCTCACAGTCAGGCCAGGGATCAAAATGTGCTGCTCTGAGTGTCAGGATGGGCTGAAAACACCCCACAGCCAGAACAGGGATCAAAATGTGCTGCTCTGACTGTCAGCACAGGCTGAAAACACCTCACAGTCAGGCCAGGGATCAAAATGTGCTGCTCTGAGTGTCAGGATGGGCTGAAAACACCCCACAGCCAGAACAGGGATCAAAATGTGCTGCTCTGACTGTCAGCACAGGCTGAAAACACCTCACAGTCAGGCCAGGAATCAAAATGTGCTGCTCTGACTGGCGGGACAGGCTGAAGTCACCCCACAGCCAGGCCAGGGATCAAAATGTGCTGCTCTGAGTGTCAGGACAGGCTGGAAACCCCCAGAGGTCCAAATGTGCTGTTCTGGCTGTCAGGACAGGCTGAAGTCACCCCACAGCCAGGCCAGGGATCAAAATGTGCTGCTCTGACTGGCGGGACAGGCTGAAGTCACCCCACAGCCAGGCCAGTCCTCCAAGGGCCTTGGCCCTACAGACAGGGATGTTCCAGCACCCCCAAGCTCCTGCAGGAGCTCCTTTTCCCAGCAGTCCAGCCCAAAAAGCAGGATAATCTGGGGAAAGCAACAGGAATTCCTCGTCAGGGCACCACGGTGTCCAGAGAGCAAATCCCAAAGCAAAGGCTCATGGAAGAACTTCCTCGGGGTGTGTGAGAAGCCAGAGAGCTCCTGGCCCCAGCAGCAAATCCTCAGCTGCAGAGATTGCTCCCCTGAGAGGCTGGGACTGCTCCCAGGTGTGGCTGGAGCTGGATGCGGTGTCCCTGTCACCTCCTGCACACTGAGGTTACGCCCAATTTCCCAGTTTTGAATAGTTTTGAAGAGTTTTGAATCTGAAACGCTCCAGATTCTGAAGCGGGAAGGAAGATCCTGGCTCTTTTCTCTTCACATTTCACCCCACAGCTCCGTATTTCGCTCCCTTCAGGATCCTTTCGTTATCTCCCCTGCTTAAACAAACACAGACTGAGCACTGTGTTCCTGCAGGGGTCGGGAGCTGCAGTGTCAAGTAGGAATTGCCGTGTGCAATGGCACATGTCTGATGCAATTCCAGTGCTTCTCACCCTCCTGGGCATAATTACTGGGAGGAATGGAAAAAAGGTTCCTCGGAGCCTCGGCACAATTCACACCCCGAGCCCCTCCTGGTGCAAATGGAAGCAATTTCATCGCTGTTCCGCTTCTGATCAGCGCAGAGCAAATCAAATATCAACCAGCCAAAGCCGGGGTGATGCAGGAGCCGAGTGACGCTGCCTCGGCGATGAGCCCCAGAGGAACGGGAGTTACTGAATCCCAGGAACAGGCAATTTGTACCCTCTCAGAGCCGCTCCTGTCCCTCTGTCACTGCTCAGTGCCACTGTCACTGGCTCAGACCCGTTTGTTCCTCCTGACGATGTCCCCGGGGGCCGCGGGCACGGACAGGGACGGGCAAAACCCGCAGAGATCTCCTGGGGCCCGGGCAGGATCCTGGCTGGGGACACAGCCCAGCGCTGCCACATCAATGCTGCCACTTCTGCTGCTGCCCGGGCCAGGGCCGGGTCCCAGCCCTGGCAGAGATGTCCCTTCGTGTCCCTGCATCAGGCAGCGGCTGGGTTAATCGGGGGCTGGCAGCTCCCAGGGGTGGCTCGGCGGGCAAAGGACCGATCCGACACCAAAACAGGAAAAAAAATCTGCCCAGAGGCGCCTGCTGCTCGTTATTTTCCCATCGGCTCGGCCACTTGGCTGCTCTGAGCCACCAGGGCTGGGAACCGGGAGAGGGACCAAGGGCAGAGCCTGAGGCTGCGGGCACAGATCCCATCAGCGACACCAGGACTGCAGCCGGAGGGCACAAAACCTGCCCTGGGCTGGGCTGGGCTTGGTGTCACCCTTGTGCCACCTCAGCCCCTGGGCTGTGCTGCTCAGAGACGTCCCCTTCATCCCCTGACACCTTCCTGGGATGCCCCTGGGGCCCCAGGGTCTGTGGTGTCCTCTGATGGCTTCTGCAGGGCCACCAGAGCAGGGTGAAGGCAGCAGAGGAGCAGCTCTGTCCCACCACCGCGTTTCCAAAAGAAAAGGGGGATTTTGTCACCCGGAACAATTCCCTGTTCATAGTCCCACTCGCATTTGTTTGTTTAATTCCTCCTGTACCTATTCCGATCATTCCAATGTGATTTTCCCTCCCTTTCCTCCCACAAATCCTGGCAGCTGCTGCGTGTCCCACAGAGCTGTCACCCTCTGTCCCCAGCAGCTCAGAGCCCTGGCAGTGGCACCTGAACTCACCCCCATCCCCTTCTCCTGCCGTGCCCCAGCTGCAGATCCACCCACCAATAATTTGGGCTGCAGATCCACCCACCAATAATTCGGGGTACAAACGAGGGGATCCCTGAGCTCNGAGCTGTCACCCTCTGTCCCCAGCAGCTCAGAGCCCTGGCAGTGGCACCTGAACTCACCCCCATCCCCTTCTCCTGCCGTGCCCCAGCTGCAGATCCACCCACCAATAATTTGGGCTGCAGATCCACCCACCAATAATTCGGGGTACAAACGAGGGGATCCCTGAGCTCCCAGCTGCAGATCCACCCACCAATAATTCGGGGTACAAACGAGGGGATCCCTGAGCTCCCAGCTGCAGATCCACCCACCAATAATTCGGGGTACAAACGAGGGGATCCCTGAGCTCCCAGCTGCCCGTGAGAGCAGCGGGATGCAGACGTGGAGCTGCCAGAACACGGCTGGGGTGGCCCAGGGGAAGGAATCAGTGTTTATTATGGAAAGCCCTGCAGTTGCTGTGATCCTCGTGTTGTCTCCCTGTCACTGATAACCCATCCCAACAGGATGCTCCAGGTGTGCATCAAATGTCAGCATCAAACGTGAGATCCTCAGGTCTCCCCAGATTCTGTCACCCCAAAGGGCTGAGGAAGTTTCTGAACAACCTGTCCTCAATACCAGTGCTTTATCCCTCACTCTCTTCCCTCCCTGCTCTTTTAAAAATCTCTTTAGTGATTTAAAACTCAGGGCTGTTTTTCTCTTCTTATCAGGGTTTTTTCACTTTAACCTCTCTGCTGTTCCCCTCTGAAGCAAATCAGAGCTCATCAAAGCTGAGATCTCCTCTCTGCGAGGCTGGGCCTGTGTTTACAGCCAGTGGGCCAAAGCTGGCAGCTGAAAATGTTGTTTTTCTGAGCTGATCAACCAGTCCGGAGAGCCTGAGAGCTGCTGGGGGGAATCCAGCGGGGCAGGGCACACTCGGGGGACACAGAGGGACACAGGGAAGCTGCTCACAGGCACAGGGACTCTTTCTGTGCTATCCCAGAGCACCCCTTACAAACTCCGCTTTCAGAGTAGGACTGGAGGAGAAATCCCAGAAACTTTCACTGGGAATTATCTCCCTGTGTTTTCTAGTGAGGAACTTCAGGTAAAGCTTTAGTTGAGCTGCAGGATTTTGACAGAATTCCCGGCGAGGGCAGCCCCAGCCCCGGCTGTTTCCGATCATTCCCGCGAGGTGTTGCCACAGCTGAGGGGTCGATCCCGGATAACTGGGAAAGGGAAAACCCCAGGTCTGGAACAACTCAAAACCTCAGCCAAGGCAGGGTGGGGGCCGTTCTCAGAGGGCAGAAAGGACCTTGGCTGCCCCGGGGCAAACACAGCCCAGGAAATGCCGTGCCCACCAGGAGTGAAGGACTCGAGTCCGGCCCATCTCCCGTGGGCATCCGTGATTTCCGCAGGAATTGCTGCTGCTTCCAGCACAAACCAACCCTCCCTGCCCAGGGCTCCGGAGCCACATTCCCAGCACGTCCTGCCCTCTCCAGGCTCCCCACGGAGCCCAGCTGGGACGTGCCGGGACGCTCCTGTCTCCACCTGGCAGCTCCTGACTGGGCAGGGCCATTTGCTGCTGTTTCAGCTCCGCTTGGCAGGTTTGCTCCTCTTCCAGCGTCCCCAGCTCCGGCGCTTCCAGGGCAGACCCAAGTGAGGAAGATTTACCCCATTCCAGGCCTGCAATCGATTTCCCTCTGCGGTGATTTGTGGCTCCCCTGTAGCTGCCCCTGTCTGGCAGAGATCTGGGGTTCACTGCGTCCTTTTACGGGCCCGCATCCTCCTCCGGGTGCGGCGGTCTCAGCCTCTGCTTCACAGCACAAATCTTCATTTTCAGCCGCTTTGGCCTTTTTTTTAGCTTGACGTCTGCGGGGTTTTGATAGCCCCTGCGAAGTTGCCGTTGCAGCAGGCTGCCCATGGATCCACTCGCCGGATCCCTGCATCCAGGGAATTTTTGCCGGCATCTTCCCCCCCGCCCCCGGGTTGCTCTGGATGATTGGCACTGCAGAGCTGCCTTTTGGAAACGCGCACAAGTGGAGCTGATTTGCAGGCTCGGCTGGAGAATCTACATCCCGAGTTGGGTTTTTTTTTTTGGTTGTTTCACTGTTTTAACATCTCACAATTAACATGGAAAATTTCTTTTGAAGAGCTTTTGTCTGGGAGACAGATTAAATAGGAGCAGACAGCTCCTAAGCACTGCAGGAGCAGCCTCTGTGCAGGATTCGAGGACGAAGAGTAAGAAAAGGTCAGATTTCTGCTGGGGCTGCAATCAGTGCAAGTGTTCCCTTGAAGACTGAATTATTAAAGGTCCTTTGGCATCTAATGATGTCAAATCATTTCACAGAATCCTGTCCTGTGACTGAGGCACGTCCAGCCTGCCACAAACCGGATGGCTCAGGAAATGTGCCCTTTGTGGGAGGTTCCCCTGTCCAGCAGCTCGGGGATGCAGCCCCTGGCAGCTGCTGATTCCCAGGAATCCTGAGCAAGGACAGGTCCAGCTCCCTCAGCAGAGTGGTGCTGATGGATTTCCCCTTTTCCACCTGGAATGTGGGAGCTTTGCTTCCAAAATCCAATGTGTGAGCACAGCCAGGCCCCCAGGGACAGAGCACAGGGATCCAGAGCTGAATTATCCCACCTGGATTTGCTTCCCAAACTGGCAGCTCCTCCCATCAGCCCTGGTGCTTTCTGTCCCATTTTTACCCCTTCCAGCCTCTCCTTTTCCATCTCTGGGCGTTGCCCTGTGGGTGAAACAGGAGGAACTGTCTGGATCCTCACATCATTACCAATTGTCAGAGCTGCATTTGATTGACTCTGGGGCACAGCAGCCTGAAAATGGGTATAAAATCCCACACTGGTTTGGGTGGGAAGGGACCTTAAAGCCCACCCAGTGCCACCCCTGCCATGGGCAGGGACCCCTCCCACTGTCCCAGGCTGCTCCAAGCGCCGTCCAGCCTGGCCTGGGACACTCCCAGGGATGGGCAAACTGGGCAAACTGGTCTGCCAAGGCTGCCGGGAACACCCGCAGGGCACACCCTGCCCAAAGACAGGGCACCCTCACTCCTGGAAGGTGAGCACAAAGCACTAAAACCCAGCCGAAGAAAAAGATCCATGTGGAGATTCCTCCTGACGCCCAACCTGACCCTGCCCTGGCACAGTTTGAGGCCGTTTCCCCTTGTCCTGTCGCTGATTTCCTGGGAAAAGAGGCCAAGCCCCCCCTTGCTAAAGCCCCTCGGGGTGGCTGGGTTGTTGTTCCTGTTCCCTGAGAGCCACGTCCAGCCCACGCCACTGTCACCGAGCCCAGCTTCGTGGGAACAGCAGCACAAACCAGCTTTGCTCCAGTTCTCTGATTCCAGGGTGATCCAGGGCAGAATCAAAGCTGGCAGGGTCCCTCTGTCTCCTGCCACGCTCGGCTCCTCTGCAGCGAGCGGGGTTTGTGCGGTGATCAGAGACGGGCGGCGATTGTTCCACTTCCTCCCCTCCCCATTCCCCCTCTGCTCGCAGAAATCACTTCCCAGGTGTTTCCTCCTGAGGGGGAATCCCCATCTCTCCTCGAGAACCAGAACTTTTTAAGAACAAAAAGAGGTGAAGTTCCCCCCAAACCCCCATTATCCCTCGGCTTTGGGTGCCACCCTCACCCCAGCCTGGACTGGGGCCAACCCCTCTGGTTTTGCTCCAAGGCAGGGCGGAGGAAGGGGGAAGAGCAAACTGAATTTGACAAACGGCGTTCTTAATTAATTTACGTCCAATTAGGATTCATTAACTGCTGGCTGAAGTATCACCCCATGTAATTATGGATCCCAATAAATAATCCCGGGTTGCTGGGGGGGGGCAGAGCAGGGAAAGTCCTCCAGTTGTGGTGGGATGATCCTTACACACCCTAAATCCAGCTCCCAACACCGATCTGACCCTCCCCTGTCCCTCTTTTCCCCAAAAAGGGAACGTTTTCACCAAATCCTTGCCCTTGCTGAGATCATCAGGTTGGGGTTGCAGGACTGGGGAGGGTCAGGGAATGCCCAGGTGGCCGCTGTGAGGACTCCCCAGTCTGGGATTTCGGATTTTCTCTGCTCTTCTGAGGCGTGTGGAGCCTTTCCCCACTGCAGGCCGAGGCAAGCTCAGGTGGAGAAGCGGAGCCAGAAGAGCGAATCCTTTTCAATTTCTTTTTTAACATGGCAGCCAAGGCGTAACTAAAATTTCACAGGCACGGACAAACGATGCAGGAGGTCCGAGGCGAGGTCAGCGGGGTTCCAGCCCGGGGGGTGTTCAGGACGATACAAACAGGACAACAAAACCACAAAGAGCAGGGGGGAAAAGGCTCCTTTTGGGAGCAGGGAAGGAAACACAATCTCAGGCTGGTTCCCCACCGAGCTGCAGCCCTTTGCTCTGCACTCCTCTGCTTGATCCTCCCCGGTTCCGCTGAGCAGATTCAGTGTGACACTCACAGAGAGGCCGCTCGCGAAAACCGGGCAGACTTTTGTCAGGTTGTATAAATGGATTAGCCAAAGTGACACCGTGTGGGAGGCAGAACCATCTGAGGAGGAACAAAATCACCTCTCCCTTACGAGGTCTGCATTTCACCTTCCATTCCAATGCCAATTGGAAGTGGCATCGAGGGTAATGGACTTGGTGAGATGTTAAATGGAAAAGCACAGGCGGGATAAATAATCCGCGAGTGCTGGTGGTGTCAGCACAGCAGGAGGAGCCGGGGGCTGGGAGAGGCTGCAGGATTGCTGCGAGTGCAGAGGTTAAAAAGCGCCTTTTAATAACCCCAAAATGCGAGCTGGAGTCGTACTTCGAGTGCCAGCTGAAGCTATTTTAGTGCTGGAAAGGTAAAACCGGGCAGGCTTGACCCCAGAATTCCTCTGTGGCTGCTGAGCTGCTGGAGAGGGGCTGGGATCTGGTCCCAGGTGGGATTGAGGTGGGACACAGGGGGAACCAGGGTGAGGTTTGTTCCCACAGAGCCCATTCCTCGTGCCCTGTCAGGCCAGGATGGATTCCTGCTTACCTGGACAAAGCGAGACCGACCCTCCTCGGCCGCTGAGCCCCCGTGGCCTGCCAGGGATGGGGATCTGGGGTGCCCCTTGCCAGGAGCAGGCAGCTCCCACCGGGTGTGATGGGGATATCCAGGATTTCCCTGCTGTCTCCCAGCCGCATCCCCTGGCTCAGGGAGCCTGGACAACGCCCCGAGGCACAGGGTGGGGTCCCTGGGGCTGTGCAAAGCCGGGGGTTGGGCTCAGGGATCCTCGTGGGTCCCTCCCAGCTCAGGATATTCCACGGTTCTGAGAGTTTTCCACTCCCAGCCCCGGCAATTCCCGGTTATCCAAGGGGTGAAGGAGAGGCTCAGCCTGGCCATGCCCTGCCACCCTCTGGCTTGGGGGACGGGGGGAGGGACAGGCTCTGCTCTGTGCCCCCCGAACTCCACCGGCAGCTCCAGGGCTCTGCTCAGCGGAGCTTCCCTCCACTATTAACGGCAATAACGTTGTTATTCACAGTAATTCTTGTTCTGAATGCCCGGCCCCGTCCTGTCCGTGAGCACCCCGAGGAAGGGGGAAACGCAGCCTGGAACATTTTTCTATCCCAGTGTCCCGAAGAGGAGCGCGTTCGCATCCGAGTGCCTGTGGATGAGGGACCTGCCTGGCCCAGCTCTGCTGCCCAGCCCAGCCCATCTCCCTGCTGGCGTTTAATGCCTCCCCAGCTGGTGCTGAAACAGAGCTGGAATCGCCCCCAGCCCTCAGGAGGGAGAGGGCTCGCCCTGCTCCAGCTGGGAGCGCTGGAAGCCGAGGAGGGAGAGCAGCGAGGTCCCCGCAGCCCCACCTGGACTCACCGCGAGCGGTGTCTGAGGAGGTTTTTATGGAGCTCCAGCTGCTCCTCTGCTCTGCTCGGCTCCATCTCCCCTCCCCTGCCCGGGTTATGTTCTGCCTGCTCTCCCCCCCCAGCATCCCTGCCTGCCGGGAGCCCTTGGAATTCCATTTCCCCCCGGATTTGCGGTTTGGTGTCGCTGCAGTTCGATGTTGGGGCAGCCCGGCGTCTCCAGGCTGGAATTCCAGAATTCCAAGCCATCCTGCCAGGAGCGGTTTCCCGGGAGCGCAGGCACAGCTGACTGCTGCCACCCCGAGGCTGCAGCCATTCCTGATCCCAAGGATTCTGTCATCCTCTGGCAGGGGAAGGGATGCAGAAGCTTCTCCCAGCCCTCACCTGACCCACAGGACAAAGCCACAGAAATTCCTCCCAAAATCAGGGGGCGAATCCTGCCTGAGGCTTCTCTTGCTGGAGAGCTCTCCCAGCTCCCGGAATGTTGGCCCTGTCAGAGGAGCTTTGGGGGATGATCCCTTCACCACTCAGCTTTTGGCTTCCCTGCTCCGCACAGGAGCCCAGTGCCCGGCCTGAGGTGGGAATTCAGTGCCCAAAATGTGGCCCCGGGTCTCCCATTTTCCGCCTGTACGAACCACAGTTCTCAAATGTCTTTTATTCCCTTTTCCGAATGTTTATTTCTACAGCAACACCACTCCCTGTCCTCATTTCACTCTTTCCAATGGCTTCAAATCACGGGGGGTCATCACCAGGGCACCACACTGGGAATTCTCCTGTCCTGGGGATGGAGGCCCCTCCACGCTCCAGGGAAAGTTTTCCTGTGGCCATGAGGGGCTGGCAACCCCATCCAGGCAGAGAGGGGCCAGATCCCCCCGGGAATAAACCCTTGGAGCTCTGGGAGCTCAGCAGAGCTGCACCACCAGCACGGGCCGGGGGATCAGCCCAGCACCAACCCAGCTGTGGAATTTGCTCTTTCCCAGCTCCTGCCATCCAGAGCTCCGCAGTGCCCATGGTCCCTGGAGCTCAGGGGAGGCTTTAAATCCATAATCTCCCTATTAAACCTCTGCTGGAGAGACATTTGTCCTCTAACAGCATCGTCAGCTGCTCGGGAGACAGAGAGAGCCAAAGCTTTCTCACCTCGTGGCTGCTCCGTTAGCGCTGGTGGGAGTTGTTCATCTTGGCCCGGCTCCCTGGCAGGTGTGAAATGAAAATGTGTGCAGGGTCCTGTTCCGGAGGTGAATTACCCCCATCCTTCAACCAAAATAACCGGGAAGGACCTTCTGAACCGGTCCCTGGCAATCACAGGAACAGGGAGCTAAAAATTCCGCTCGGCTCGCCCTCACATCATCCCTGCCCTGAATGAAGATGAAATCCCTTCACGTCCCACGGCCAGGAGCTGCTCAGACTCCAGCGGGCTGCACAGGGAGCCTGGCTGCACTTCCCTCTCACGGCTGCCTGGGGAAGGACATGGATGCGGCCCCACAAAAGCACTGGGCTGGGGCTCTTTGCAGAGGGAATTTTCCTGCTCCATCTGCAGCTCAGTTGCCGGGAATCATTCCCTGTTCCAGCCCTGGGGATGCTCCAAGGCCGCCCTTCATTCCCTGCGTGCTGCCAGGGGATTGGGGATTTGGGATTTGGGCTTGGGCGTGTCACAGCTCTGCCAGGAGCAAACCCAGCTCTGGGGAGGGGGTGTCGCCCTGGCCAGGCTGGGCAGATCCCTGCAGGAACTCCCCTTTTCCCAGGATTTGGGCTGGAGAGGGGAATGGATCCTGGGGAACAGGGACAGGAGGAGAGGGAACGGCCTCAGGCTGGGCCAGGGGAGGCTCAGGTTGGACATCAGCAGGAATTTCCCCATGGAAAGGGTGCTCAGGCCTTGGAACTGCCCAGGGAGGTTTGGAGTGCCCATCCCTGGAGGTGCCCAAGGAATTCCTGGACGGGCACTCAGAGCTCGGGGCTGGATCGGTCACAGCTTGGACTCGATGCTCCTGGAGCTCTTTTCCGGCCTAAACAATTCCACGATTCTGTGCCTTCCACATCTCCCTGCTAACCAAACACCCCTGCGTGTCTCTTTGGATTTTCATCTCGTTTTCCAACATTCCTGACCAAAGCAGGGATCTGTCCCTTCAGCCCACACCGAGTTAACCTGAGCCTCGCCGTGCATCCCGTCCTGCAGCAGATGGAGAGGCAATTCCAGGCCACCTGGATCCTCAGCACCATCAGGTGCTGCGCTGTTACACCTGTTGGGAAGCGGGATAATTAAAGGGGGGGATGAGATCGGAAGCGGGATAATTAAAGGGGGGGATGAGATCGCCCTCCCGGCTTTGCTGCGTTTGATCCATCCCTGCCTGTCCCTTTCCCAAAGCCCTGCTCTGCAATTTGCCCAACAAAACCCATTTGCATCAGGCAGAGACAAAGCCGAGCGAACCCTCGTAGCCCGAGCAGATGTTTTTCATTAGAAAATAATTTGTCAAAAGGTGGGGAGGCTCCTGCTGGTAATTTTCAGAGCAGCTTCTCTCACTTTGGAGGGTAACGAGACTCAATTTAATTGCAAATGGGCTGCACGGCCCCAGGAACGAGGAGAGGCAAGGCAGTGAGGACGTGTGCTGGGCTTTTAATCAAAATCCTTCCCCAGATAAAGAACTGGGCTCTGTTCCCCTCGGGACAGGGGCTGATTTCTGGTTTAACGTCGGAGCTGCTGGGTGCCCGCCTTCGGAGAGAAAGGACAGGAAAACTTCACTGCGTCCGTGAGTCTGTGGGCTGGGAAGCGGCTGTTAGCACCTGGGAATCCCAGAATCCCGAATATCCTGAGTGGGACGGACCCACGGGGATCAGGAATCCAACCCCTGGCTGTGCCCAGACCCCCCAACAACCCCTGGCTGTGCCCAGACCCCCCAACAACCCCACCCTGTGCCTGAGGGCGCCGTCCGAGCCAGGCCGGGCTTTTCCCTCCTTCTGCAGCTCCTTATCAACCAAACTGCACCAGAAGGAGCCCAAACCACGGAGCACTGCGGGGGGAACCCACGGAATGAGGTGGTGATGGAAGGGCCAAGGAGCTGCTGGAGAGCTCTGTGCTCCCTGAGCCCCTGGGGTTCCTCATTTCCCGCAGCCCAGACTCTGATCTGCCCTTCACAAGGCAACAAAGAGCATCAAAATCCCCCCAGTTCCAGGCTTCAGCTGCCAAAGCCTCGTCATGCGGATTTTGAGGGATGATTCTCCCTTCCTAAAATCAGGAGATTTCTCCTCCCCTGAGGAGCGAATTCCCCTCAGTGACTCTGGGCTAATTCGAATCAACAAATCCCAGCCCCTGAGGGCCTGTGGGGAGTTCCTGGGAGGGAATTCCAACTCTCCCCTGGATTTCCAGGAGCCAGGATTCCCCTTCAGGGAATCTCCAGGACGTTTTCACAATGCAGAACCAAGCGCAGCCCTCGTACCAACAGGGACAGTGGTCCCAGTCCCAAATCCTTCTCCCATTCCCATGGAAAATGAGGATGGTGCTGTTTTTCCGAGTTATTTTTCATGGCTGCACCTGTAACACTGCAAAGGTAACGAAAAATAAGGAGCAAGCTGGAATTTAAATGGTGCAAAGAGATGTTCCTTTAATAAAAACAGGCAGATGTGTCTGGGAGATCCTTGCTGACTGAGGAAATGCTGAATTTTGGAAGGCAGAGACACTGCTTGGACTTCCAGGGAATAATTCCAATTTTCCATGGAACTTTACCTGGAAATAAATTGCCCTGACTGGTTATTGTTCAAGTTTTGTGGCGTTTTTTCCTTAATTTTCAAAGGCTTTTCTTATAATTTCAGGATTTCTTCTGTTTTCTTGTATCATTTTCAGCACATGGAGATGCAGCTCGGGATATTCTGGGTATTTTTTTTAGGTGTGGGTTCTATTTCCACAGCATCTGATTTGGAAATGAAAGTGTGTGTTAAAGAAGAGAGTCCTGAATTTTCTAAAGAAATGGAAATTATGGAAAACAGGGGGAAAATGGAGCTCTGTGCATTTTCTGAGCCTCCCCAGGTCTGTAACGATGCAAACCAATGTTTGGCTGCTTAATCAACCCAGGGAGACTTCGCAGGTCTGGAAAAATGGGGCAGGAACCCCAAGGGGAAGCGATTCCTTACTGACATTCCAGAGCCCGGCTCGACGTGAGAACAGAGCTGCGTGAAGGGGGGGAGAAAAAAAAATACCCCAACGTTTCCCAGCCCTGCTGAAGTTTCACTCGCATCTCTGGAACTGAAATTCCAAACTTCCTGGAAATGGGAGCTATTTAAATCGCCCCATTAGATGTTTACCTCCTCTGCCTCGGGTGATAAAATCAACAGCAGCCGCTCTGAACGTCTTGGGGCCTTCTTGGGAACCAACACGAAGCACCAGGAGCTCACCAGGAGGCCCAGCCCAGCTCTGGGAATATGAAGAACTCCCTCCTCCAGCCCGAGCAGGCGGCTCTTCCCTCTCCAGGAAGGCTCCCGAGCCCGGTTGGGGAGCTTTGGGAGGAGAGGAGGATCCTGCCAGGGCTGGGCCCTGCTGTGCCCTGAGTGGTGTCACCACTGGGCCCCCCAGGGCAGCTGCCCGGCCCCACTGGCGCAGCCACAAACCAGGGACTGGCCTTGTTCTCCGCAAACACAGGAACAAACCCGCCCAGGAGCACTGCAGGTCCCAGGCAGCATCTACTGAAATCATTTCCCACCCCTTTCCCCTGGGTTTAGGTTTCCTTCCTCTGCCTCCCCTGTGCTTCCCTTCCCTGCCCCCATCCTGCACCATCTCCTCCTTCCGTCCCAGCAGCTGCTCTTTCTCTCGTGTTTCGGAGGGTTATTGAGCGTTATCGATGAATTAAATGTCAATTACTTTGCAAGACAAATGGTTTCAAGGAGCTCAAGCCACCAAGTTCTCTCCTTCCCCCTCTGGGGTTTGCAGAGCGCTGCGCGTGCATCGTGCGCGGGAGGAGTTTAGGGGGTTTGGGGTTTTTTTAATAGGGATCTACAGCCAAGCACCCAGATCCCGCTGGAATCCCATCCCCGGGGCTGAGGGGGTGTCAAAGCTGGCAGCGAGGGAGCCGAGGCTCAGCCTGAGCAGCAGTGGGACACGAAGAGCAGCGTCCCCAGCCCGTCTCACCCCTCCCGGGTGCGATCCCTGCACATCCCCATCCCTCCCAAAGCCCTGCAATCCTCTCCCAGCCCCTCCTGGCCTGCCCACCCTGGCACTCAATCCCACACTCGCTGCCAGTGACATTTCTTATTGATTTTTAAAAAGCTTCTGCTTCCCCACACTCTTGGCACTTTGATAGTCCAGCCCTGCAACTTCTTCATCCAGTACTTGCTTTTTATATTATTGTTGGGGTTTTTTTTGCCAGGCTCTTCTTGAGGCTCATCCTTCTAATTTATGAGTTTGTCCTGCGAAAAAAATAAAACCAGGATAAAACTGGAAGCATTTGTGGCTGGAGCTGTGGGTGTCTCTGCCCCCCCGCTGGCAGCACCCCCTTGCAGTGGGGTTGGATCTCTCCAGAGATGCGCAATCGTTTCATTTTTAATCGGGTTGCAGCTGCAAAAGCACCCGAGGGGAGCCCTGGCCAGAGGCCCCCAGAGCGGTGCTGATGTTGTGGTGGCACCGGAATCATCCCTCGGACGCTGGGCGGGAGCAGCAGCGTTGAACTGGGAGTGGAGCTGTGCTTTGCTGCGTTTCGTGCGAGGAAAGGCTCGCTCTGCCCCGCGCAGAGACTCGGGGCGAGGCAGGGCAGGGGCTGGGGGCTGAGCTTGGGTCAGTTCTGGCAGAACCGAACCCGATCTGCACCTTCACGCAGGGGGTGCAGGCCTCAGCTGGCACCAGGGGCTGTGAAACACCCCAGCCCTGCCTTTATGGGGTTCAAACCCCCCCAGCCCTGCCCCTGTGGGTTCAAACCCCCCAGCCCTGCCTTTATGGGGTCTCAAACTCCCCCAGCCCTGCCCCTGTGGGGTTCAAACCCCCCAGCCCTGCCCCTGTGGGGTTCAAACCCCCAGGGCTCTGCTGCCACCCAGGGCTTCTCAGAGCTCCCAGCGCTCTCCATCCTCCTCCGGGAAGCCGCCAGGCGCAAGTGAAACCCCAATAAATTAAAACGCGGCCCATTTCAGTCTCCTTTAATTGTTCTCTCTCTCTGCTGAGGTGACTGATGGTGATTCATCTCCCTGGCAGCGAGTGCCAGACTGCAGGATGGATGTGGGGGATGCAGGAGGAATATTCGGGATGAGTGATGGCTGATGGAGCCGTGCCGCTCCTGATGGAGCCGTGCCGCTCCTGGTGGGGCTGTGCCGCTCCTGGTGGGGCTGTGCCGCTCCTGATGGGTCT
>VZTE01005041.1:103743-121608 GCA_013397775.1 Eulacestoma nigropectus | reverse complement strand
TTATTTATATATATTATATATATTATTTATAGCTATATTTATATATATTTCTATTTCTAGTTCTTAATTTTTATTATATTTTAATTAATTAATTAATTAATTGTTTGTTTCAATTTTTTATTTTTAAATTTATTTATATTTTTAATTTTTACTTTTTAATTTTGTTTATTTATTTAGTATTTGTTTAATTGCTTTTTCATTTTTCTTTATTTCTTTATTTTTATTTGTATCATTATTTATTTTCTTTTTTCTTTTTTTAAATTTTTATTTGTTTGGTTGTTTGTTTATATTATTTATTTATTCAATTAATTAATTAATTAAATTAAAAAAATAATTTTATTTTATTTTATTTATTTTTATTCCCCTTTCTTCGCTGCCGCGGTTGAACGCATCAAACTTCGGTGCCGCCGGCAGGCGGTTAATTGGTGCTCTCGCTAATTACCGCCAGTGGCTTTGGGGGTGCCGGCTGCGGTTCGTGTTCGCGTGGGGACACCCAGTGCCCGCGGGAGTGCAGCGCAGCCCCGGACCGGAGCCCGCGTTCCGGCCGCTCCGCCTTCCCGGATCGCAGCTCGGCAATTCCAGCGCCGCTGCTGCTCCCCGGCCCCGCCACCCCGGGGCATCCCTGGGGCCGTGGCCCCAAAGGGCTTTCGGCTCGGGGTCGTGTGCGCCCCGCCGAGGGGCAGGGCACCCCCAAAGCCCGGGCACCCCACGGGGGCCCTGCCAGGCTCCTTCCGGCGGGATGGGGCGAGGGATGAGCCCGAAGAGCAGAGCCTGGCACGGCACTGGGGCCTCTGGTGCCAGGGAGGGTCACAGTGGCAGGGGACACCGAGGGTCACAGTGACAGGGGACACCCCTGGTGCCCGGGGACAGTCACAGTGACAGGGGACACCCCCCTGTACCCGGGGACAGTCACAGTGACAGGGGACCCCTCTGTGCCCGGGNGAGGGTCACAGTGACAGGGGACAGCGAGGGTCACAGTGACAGGGGACGCCCCTGTGCCCAAGGAGGGTCACAGTGACAGGGGACACCGAGGGTCACAGTGACAGGGGACACCGAGGGTCACAGTGACAGGGGACACCCCTGTGCCCAAGGAGGGTCACAGTGACAGGGGACCCCCCTGTGCCCAAGGAGGGTCACAGTGACAGGGGACACCGAGGGTCACAGTGACGGGGGACCCCCCTGTACCAGGGGCTCTGTGGTGTTGAGCCCCCACTGACACCCAGGGGTAGCCCCGGGAACCAGAAGGGTCCCAGCGCTCCCAGCTCAACCCTCGCAGCTCCCAGTCCCCCTCAGCTCTGGGTAAATCCCAGCTCCCCCAGCAGGGTCAGCCTGGCTCCTGTTCCCTCCGGGCTGATTCTCATCCCGTGGGTGGCACCCGGAGCCGGGGGTCCTGTGGGCACCTCCGACCCTCCAGCTGCTGCCACCCCGTCCCCGCTGTGCTGCTGTCCCCTCTGCTCCCACAGCCTCCCCTGCAGGGCACCAGCACGGCTGGTTTCTGTCGTTTATGGCCCGGTCCGAGCTTGGGCTCCGTGAGGGGGATTCTCCTGCGTGAGGGGTGAGCCGGAGTTTAGCTGGGGTTGGGGTTTTGATGACCGATAACCGGAGAAATCTGGAGGGTGGTGGAGGGGAGGGATGGGCAGAGAAACTCTGGGAAAAACGCAGAGGGAAAAATGGATGTGGCGGTGTTTTCTCCATGAAAAACCCACAGGGAAGGAGAGCTGCTGGGTGGGCACTCCTGAAACAAGGAACTCCAGGATTTAGGAAGGATCCAATCCCCCAGGTCCTGCCTGGAGGTGCCTTGAAGGAGCAACGCTCAGGATCAGCTCCTTTCATCCCAAGAACTGGGATTGGAATCCCCGCCCCCAGGAATGGCCCTGCCTGGCTCAGCCTCCCCAGGAAGGGCTGGAAATTGTTTTCTTCTTCCACCCCAAAAAAATGAGTTTTATGGAAGTTGTTGGGTTCAGCGGGAACTGGGCAAAGTGGGCTGAGTGGTGGAGGCAAGGATCCAGCCAGGAATTTCTCCCATTTCCTGGAAAATCAGGGAAACGGCTTCAGCTGCAGGATGGCAGCAGCGCTGCCTTCCCACGTGGGCATTTCCGTGCTGGAATTAAAATCAAATCCATCTTCCAGACCCTGAGGCCATGAAATTTTTGCTTTTAAGGCGTTTAAAGAATAAATAAATAAGCACATAGGGAAATGACCCACGGGAGCTCATTTCCACTGTGGGCAAAGGGATAATAGCTGGAAAGAAAAGAAAATTAATTAATGATTAACCTTATCAGACGGGGGTGGGTTCTGATCAGCTGACTGAAGAGAGGGGAGATGGAAGAGGAAAAAAAAGGGGTGAAGGATAAGGAAAAAAGGTGAGAACCAGGAGGTGCAGAAACAACTCCTGCTTTCCTGCGGTGGTTTTTCTGCTCCCGTTTTAAACCTGTTTAAGGTGGAAAGTGATTCCACACGAGGGAAACACTCCTTGGGTGGCAGCAGGGGTGGCTGGCTCCCCTGGGAGAGGGGGCTGAGAGGCACCTGCGTGTCTGAATCTGTTCTGGTTTACAAAGAGAGGTGGCTCAGGGGCGCTCAGAGGTGCGCTTGGAATAATCCCACGAATTGTTACAACGGGATCTGCTCCTGTGGAGCCACAGCAATGAACCATCCACAATTCCTGTGTAAAATTAGACAGGAAGTCATCCCGAGAGGCTCAGGAGCTTCTGGGTTGCCCTGGGTCTGGGATGTTCGGGATTTCCCTGAGAGGGTGAGGCTCTGCCTGCAGCCCCTGGCTCACCGCTTGCCTCATCCCCGCGTCTCCAGGAGGGAAAGGAAGGATTTTCGTTGCGGAAGCAGCTCTGTTTGGAGAGCAGGGTCTGGCTTTCTCTCTGGGCTCATGTCTTGCCCTCACCGAGATAAGAGGATCTGACACGAGCTGGTTTCCTCCCCGCTGGTGAGCCTCGGGAGAGGCGGTGCTGTCAGGAAACCTCCTCGGCACTCACACAAAGGACGACGCTGGCTTCCCAAATTTCCAGCAAACTTTTAATGTTCCCCCAAAAACCAAACCACATCTGCTCTGGTGACACTTCTGAACAGGCCGAGCCGCCCCGAAAAGCTTTTCTCACGTCGTCTCACGCATAAATATTTCGATACAAAAACTAAAACCCCACAAACCAACCCCGGAACCCCAGAACCCTCCCCCAACGCATCCGGCGGTGCCGTGGGGATCCGTGGCCAGGTACAGCTGCAGGGACAGGCAGCCCGAGGTGCTCCCAGCCCACATTCCCAGGGAATCCAGGAGCAGAAGAGTCTGAAAGGTCTGGGCCGAGCTCGGACGGTGCTTCGAGGTGTGGGGTGAGCCAGGGAGCCTCCGGGGGGCACAGGGATCGAGGCTCTGCTTCCAGGGCGGCTCCAGCAGCGTTCCCGGGGTGGACTGGAGCTCCAGCTGAGGGTGTGGGGACACAGCAGGGCACGTCTGGCTGGGGGCAGAGCCACAGAGGGTCCCCTGAACCTTGTCAGGATCCCCCAGAGCAGGGGACAACTCCTGGCTGGTGGCACTCAGAGCTCAGAGAGCCCCTTGCACATCCCCCAGAGCAGGGGACATGGGGCTGGTGGCACTCAGGGCCACACAGGGATGTCCCCCCACGTCCCCCAGAGCAGGCCCCGCTCAGGGCACTGGGACGCTGCCACCGTTCCCTGCTGGGAGATCTTTTCCCTTTGTTGTTCCACAGCTCTGCACAAACCCCAGCACGAGCAGCCCATCCCTGTCTGCAGAGCACGCTCAGGATCAGGACTAAACCTCACCTAACTGCTGACCACAGCCAGGAGCTCGGCTCTGGCCTTTCCTCGCAGCAGCTGAGGGTGACCTGAGTCGCTCCGACTTTTTAATTAAATTATCTCATGCATAGAAACAAAAGCTGCAGCAGAGGATTCACAGAACTCATCAAGTACTCCTTAACACACGAATATATATTAAGCTTTAAATAAAAAAAAAAAAATCTTTCCAGGTTTTTTTTTTTAATAAAGGCACTCTACAGGATGCGGCGAACTTGAGCCTGGCCTAACTCTCAGCCACACCCCGTGCTCTGCCCTTTACACAAAGTCTGCTCTACTCTTCTAACTCTTCCTCTTAAACAAATAGCCTAGACCTTAATAAAAGCTGCCCAGAGCCCTGGGGCTGAGCTGCCCTCCCTGACAAGTGGAGCAGTTGTGGTTCTGTGACATTGGGATGGAGGTGCAAAACTGCTGTGCTGGGCTTTTAGATGATCTTGTTCTCCAGGGCTTCGATCCTCTTGGCCACAGCTTCCAGTGAGGAGGAGTCAAGGAGGGAAAACGACAGGGAATGGTGGGAGGGTGTTTTCACGTGGGCACAGAGTGAGGGGCCAAGGTTTCAACTGAAAGAGGAGAGGTTTAGATGGGAAATGGGGAAGGAATTATTTCCCGGGAGAGTGGTGAGGCCATGGAATGGAATTCCCAGAGCAGCTGTGGCTGCCCCTGGATCCCTGGCAGTGCCCAAGGCCAGGCTGGACGGGGCTGGGAGCAGCCTGGGGCAGTGGGAGGGGTCCCTGCCCACGGCAGGGGTGGCACTGGAGGAGTTTCAAGGTCCCTTCCCACCCAAAGCACTCAATAATTCCACGATCCCAGGCTGGCAGCAGGAGCAGAGGGAATCTGTCCCCATCCCCTCTGGCACTCCCAGCCCTGCTCAGGCTGATGGATTTCAGAGGAGGAAGGAGCTGTCCGTGCTCACACGTCCTCCCACAGCCACGGATTCACTCGGAAAGGAGGAGTAAAGCCGGGAGAACGGCTGGGGAGTGCTGGGAGAGGCTGCCGGAGCTCCTGACCCCGAGGAGAGGAGCAGAACGCTTCTCCCGGAGTTTTCTGCTCTTGTCACCGATTGCTGTTCGTGGTGTGCCTGGAGAGGCACCCACCGGCTGGGAGCTGGGATTTCCTGCGGCCCACAAGTCACGGGTTTCACTCAGCTTGGCCCCAGAGGAGGAGCGGAGCCGCGCGGGTGCCACGGCGGGGCCCAGAGATGGGTGAGGAAATCACAACGCTGCTTTCAAAATCAGATCCTCTCCTGCTCCTCCGTGCTGAGAAACCTCCCCCGCCCTTGCGAGCCACCCGAGGCTCCATGAATTCCTCTCTCCACGGGAAGCTTTAATCCTACTCACCATTTTTTGGTGGCTCTTTTTTCTCTTTCAGCCACTTCCTGAAGGGCCCAGCGGGGCAGGACTCAGTCCCCCCAGGTCGGTTCAGGTGGGGCCCAACTCACCCGGCCGGAGATGCTCCCAGGGAGCTGTTCCGTCAGGATTTGCCTGCCAGCACTGAGCTTTGGCCAGCTGGGAGGACTCGGGAGGGGTGGATGCAAGCACCGGGGTTACCCACACCGCCCGCTGCAGGCTGAGGTGTTCTGCTGCAGAGGCCCCTCCGTCCCTCCAGCCCGTGAAGGAATTCCGGCAGTGCTGGATGCTTGCTCGGAGGGAATTCACTGCCGTGGAGAGATCCCATCCATGGAGCTGGGATGGATCAGCTGGAAGGTGTTTTGTGCCCTCAGCCACGGCTGCTCTCAGCCCTCCCGTTCCAGCTGCCTCAGTGACCCAACTTCCCACAGTCCCGCAATGCCAGAGCTTGGAAAAGCCCTCCAGGATCACCAAGTCCAACCTCTGACCAACCCCCACCTTGTCACCAGCCCCGAGCTCTGAGGGCCACCTCCAACCCCCCTCGGTGCCTCATTCCCACCTTCCTGAACCCCAGCCCAACTCCCTCCCTCAGGAACAGGCCTTTCCCACGGTCCCTCCGGAAATCCCAGCCCGCCCAATCCCGGCTGAACTTCCAAAGGATATGTTTCTGCTGCAAGGAGCTGATGAGGTCTTCCACTTTGGTCTGGAACTTCACGATGGATTTGCACTCGCACGGATCCTCCTCTGTGGGTCGCAACAGCAAGGGATGAGTGGCACAAAGAAAACTGATTTAACCAAAACCCCTGAGCCCGGTGAAACAGAACAACTCTTCTGGTCTTGGTCAGAGATGGGAAGGAAATTAAAATACAATTATTTCTAATTATCTGACTGGTCTCTTCTGGCTTTGACCCCAGATGAACAGCGAATGTCACATTTTCTCGTTATTTCGGCCATGAAGAGTCTTCCCTGGGTTCCCAGTTCCCTGAAAACCCACTGAGCTCTGCTCCTGATGCCTCAGGTTTGCCCTAAAATTGGAATCTGACCAACCCCAAACCAACCTCTGTCTCCCCAGCATCGTCCCATAAAAACTGGAGGCGCTGCTGCCACCAAGCCTGGATTGAGCTTTGCTTCAGCAACTCCCGTCCTCGAGGGGGTGGAACCACGAGCATTAATCACTTTGCTAATTCGTGTCCCTAATTTACATCTGTTCTTTGAGGAAAATTAACTGAGACTGGAGCAGGAGGAGAAAGGTGACTGGGAAAAACAGGGAGGGGTTACAGGGCCTCTCTGAGTTGAGCAAATTGAAGGAGTAAAAAAAAGAGAGAATTTTTAAAGGAAAGGAACCACTTGCACCAAAACCACAACGGGTTTCAACCAGCCAGCAGTGAGCTAAAGCTGGAGATTAACAGAAGATTTCCAGGCAGCTGTTGAGAAATGCAAACTGGCACCGGGAATCGAAGGAATGCAAATATCTCCCTGCCTTCCTTATATTTTTAATACTCAAATGCAAACGTATTTACCCAAATTGGTCTCTTACAAACAAAGAGTTGTTCTGAAATTCGCCTTTTTTTTTTTTTTTTTTTTGGAAGGCTGAAGCCTGAATGTATTTGAAACATGTTTAAATCCATATTATTGGGGGTTTCGTATGGATCTCATCCTTTTGTTGTTGGATCGATCCCACTTTTTCAAGGAGGCTTGGCAAAGAGTCTCTGCCTTGCAATCCTGGCTCTGCAGACACAGGGATTATCCCTCTCCAACTTCTCCAGGAGGAAAGGGAATCCCATCTTTAGGAATCTGGAGACAAATTCATAATTTCTGGAGAAGAAGAAGGGCAGAAAGGTGGAGGAAAAGGGAAGGAGAAGGGGATTTGGGAGAGGGGAACATGGCTGAGGTGTGGGGGCTGCTTTGCTTCGGGCAACCACCCAAAATACTGGTGTGACCTGATCCTTCCGTGTTCTGCCAGCTCCACACGCTGGGAACAGAGAGATTTTCATAACATCCATCTAAAAGGGCGTTTTCATCCCTCCACTCCAGGCTTGACTGAACCCCAATCCCCAATCCCCTCTCACCAACACAGATCTGCAGCTTCTCCAGGGGCATTTTCACCCCTCCACTGCAGCCTTCAAATGCTGTGACTGAACCCCAATCCCCAAACCCCAATTCCCAATCCCCAATCCCCAATCCCAATCCCCTCTCACCAACACAAATCTTCATCTGCAGCTTCTCCAGGGGCATTTTCACCCCTCCACTGCACCCTTCAAACACCGAATGAACCCCAATCCCCAACCCCCTATCACCAACACAGATCTGCAGCTTCTTCAAGAGCATTTTCACTCCTCTACTCCAGCCTTCAAATGCTGTGACTGAACCCCAAACCCCAAGCCCCACACCCCAATCCCCAATCCCCAAGCCCTTCTCACCAACACAGATCTTCATCTGCAGCTTCTTTCCGATCTTGCTGATGGTCCTGAAGTCGGCAGTGTAGAAATAATGCTCAGCCACCGGTTCCGAGGCGATCTCCCTCAGCTCGTCCTCCACGGCGTTGCCGACTCCCACGGCAAACATCCGAAATCCTAAATCCAGGAACAGGATCCTGTCAGCGGCACGGAGCTGGCACGGTGCCACCCCTGCCGGGCTGGACATCCTCGTCCTCCCCCTGGACCCCCAGGCCCCACACAGCTCCAGATCCTAATTGGGAGTTAACCCCCTTCACCTCCACTCTTGCAGACCCCTTTCAGCCAGGTCAAACAGGGCCAAAGTCATTTTACAGGCAGAGTTTTTATTAAAATTTACCAGACCACGAGCAGTGTGAGCACAAGAACAAGGTTTTGGAGATGCTGCTTCCAGCCAGGTCGAACAGGGGCCGAAATAGTTTTGTGGGCAGGGTTTAACTGGAATTTCCCAGCCAATGACCACAGGAATGAGGTTTTGGAGATGCGAGAAGGGACAGGTGATGGTAACAGCATCCCGCTGATACGGGAGTGGGAACACAGCAAAAGGAAAATGGAAGTTTCCAAACCAGGCTCAGCCACTGTTAATCAACCCCTGTTAATGAGCCCCTGCAGCTGAGTCTCTTCCTAAAATTGCAGCCCCCACTGGGCTTAATTTCTTAATTAATTTCTTCATTAAGAACTTGTCCAGGTTTTGTCCTGCTCTGCCAAGAGGCTGATCTGCATCAAACCCGTTTCTATTGAACTGAAATGCAATTTTTCCATCTTGGGTGGTATTAATTAAGCCCTGATTCGAAATCTTTGTCTCTCCTTGTCCACGCCCAGGCCCTGGGAATGTTTCCCTGCTCCCCTTTTCGCCTTTCCCTGGATGTATCCAATATCTGGCTGTTTTTCCAAGGCTCAGCTCACTGAACAATTCCGCAGCCTCACTTTAAGCACTTGTTTATCCCCCGGCAATAACTTACGGACAGATGAGAGATTTCCTCGCAGGGACAAGAGAGGAGGGAGAGACAAGGCACCAAGTTTTATCACCAGGGAGGAATAAATCCTATAAACGCACTTTTTAAGGACCTTTTGTTCCGTGAGAGCCGCGCAGCCCCGGAAGATGCCAGAGTGCTTTGCAAACATTGGTTTTCCACGAGCTCCCTGACCTTTCTGGTTACGTGCTGGCCCCGAGTCCCATCTAGCGGTGGAGAGCCAAGTTAAAAGGAAGGGAAGGATTCAGCAACTCCCGAGCGAATTCCCGGGGGGCTGGATCCATTTGACACGGGGGTGTCAGGCTGGGAACGCGCTCAGCGGGTCAGCACAGGGGCAGCTCTCGAGGCATTAATATTTCATGGGGCTCAGGCACGGAAATCCAGCAGTGCGTGGCCACTGAGCATTTTCCTGCAACAGCAGCTGAGGAAGGTTTCTCATCAGTGTGCCTGGGGTTCGTCCTGAATCCGTGTCCGTGCTTTGTTTGTTTTTTTTAATTGGTTTATTGCCCTTTTTTTCACCTTTTCCAGGCCTTGAGGCTGATGCAGCCAAGCCCCACTCGGCCCTACAACTGCTGGGATTTGTTGTCTTTGCCCCTTGTGTGCCTCCAGTGCTGGGCTGGGTTTCCTGACCAGCCCCAGACAAATCCCAGACTGGCATGGGTTGGGAGGGACCTTAAAGCTCCTCTTGTTCCACCACCTTCCACCAGCCCAGGTGCTCCAAGCCCTGTGCAACCCTAAAGATGCTGGAACCTCCTAATTTTGGGTTCCCCCTGCAGTTTCCTCCACATTTGTGTGGAGCAATTAGACCTGGGTGCATCCCATTCCAGTGGGTGGAACTCCATCCCATCCATCCCATTCCAAGGGGTGGAACTCCATCCTCTCCATCCCATTCCAAGGGGTGGAATTCCATCCCATCCATCCCATTCCAAGGCGTGGAACTCCATCCCATCCATCCCATTCCAAGGCGTGGAACTCTGCCCTGCCCAGCAGAAACTCCTCCAAAGACACAGAGGGGAGCTAAAACCAGCTCTTGGCAAACCAAGGTGCACCTGACACCCAGCCTGAGGTGCTCCAATCTCTCCGTGAGGAGAGACAGTCGGGGATTATCTCCCCAAAATTACTCTGCAGTATCCGAAGAGACACATCCAGGGCAAGAGTCCCAAGGGAGAAGGAATTCCCCCGGGAATTCAGGAGCCCTACCTGCGTCCTTGGCTTTCTTGGCGGCGTCTGAGATGTAATCCTGGGAGCGCCCGTCGGTGAACACAATCCCCACCTTGGGGACGCCGGGCCGGGCTCCGTTGATGGCGGAGAAGGAGCTGTCAACGAGGTACTTCAGAGCCTGGCCTGTCATGGTCCCCTTCTCCATGTAGGACATTTTCTTCACCGCTGCTTTGATGTCCTTCTTGTTCTTGAACTGGCCCAGGGGGAACTCCTGCCGGACAGAGCTGGAGTACTGCACCAGCCCCACCTGCGCCTGCTTGTCCGACACCTCCAGCGAATCCACGATTTGGTTGATGAATTTCTTCACCAGCTCGAAGTTCTCAGGCCTCACGCTCTTGGAGCCGTCGATCAGGAACACGAGATCCAGAGCAGAGCCCAAGCCACCGTTGCAAGCTGAGGGAAGACAGAGAAGGGGGATGAAGGAGACAGCAGCAAATACCTCAACAGAGGATATAGGAAGATAGAACCCCAATGCCATTTCTTGCTGAGGAAGTGGGGTTAATCGATGAAAACCCAACGAGAGATCACAGCAATGTTTTCTAAGTGATTCTGGGTTGTAAGAGCAGCGTTTCCTTTCTGCCTTCTCTGATCAGAACGCCCCAGTGCTGTCCCCACCGTCCCCTCTGGGCTCAGGGCCCCCTCACGTACCGGTGCAGGTCCTGCCGTCGCTGTTGAGGCTGAAGCCGTCCCTGCAGGCACACCTGTAGGCCCCCGGCGTGCTGACACACACCTGCTCGCAGTCGTGGTCCCCCGTGGCACACAGGTCTGACACCACTGAGGAGAGGAGAGAGAGGGTCGGAGAGGTTCGGAGAGGTTCGGAGAGGTTCGGAGAGGTTCGGAGAGGAGAGGAGAGGAGAGGAGAGGAGAGGAGAGAGGAGAGGAGTGGCTCAGCCAGGGGCCAGCCCGGGGCGTCCTCACCCACACCCTGCACTGCACAACCCCACAGTGGTCCCACAATTAAATCTGCTCTGTAGTAGGGCACAGCTCAGTGATACTGGACAGTGGCTGAGGTAGAAAGACAAGGAAGAAATTTCCACAAGTCTCCCAGCTCCAAGGCACAGCCAGGACTGGAAATCCTCCCCATCCTGAGGGCAAACCCAGCTGGGTGTGGAGCAAACCCCAGCACGCCTCACTCTGAAAAGGGTCTGGAGGGACAGGACACAGGGAATGGCTTCCCAGTGCCAGAGGGCAGGGCTGGATGGGATATGAGGAAGGAATTGTTCCCTGGGAGGGTGGGCAGGGGCTGGGCTGGAATTCCCAGAGCAGCTGTGGCTGCCCCTGGATCCCTGGCAGTGCCCAAGGCCAGGCTGGACAGGGCTGGGAGCAGCCTGGGACAGTGGGAGGTGTTCCTGCCATGGCAGGGGTGGGATGGGATGGGATTTAAGCTTCCCTCCCACCCAAACCATTCCAGGATTCTCTGCAAAGCTTTAAGGTCCATCCCAACCCAAACCATTCCTAACTCCCTGCCAGCTGGCAGCCCCGCAGCTCCGGGCTGGGCACGCCAGGACTCACCACAAAAAGCCTCCTGGAACTTGTGGGTCAGCTTCTCGATGACGCTGTAGCTCTCCACGTAGTCCACGTGCTCGTCCAGGGGCTCGCTGGCCATCTGCCTCAGCGTGCCCATGTCCACCCTGCCCACGCCGATGGCGAAGATCTCGATGCCCGCGGCCCTGGCCCGGGCGGACACGTCCCGCACCCCGTCCTGGGGCCGGCCGTCGGTCACCACGATGGCCACCTGCCACGGGGAGGGAGGGGATGGGTGGGCATCGATATCCCCGTCAGTGTTCCCGTAATGTTTGGGGAACGGGCTGGGGGAGGAGGGGAGGGTTTGCATTTCTGAAATGAAGGGAAAAGAGAATCCTGCCAGCTCTTCCCGCTCTTTGGAGATCACACAAACCATTTTTTTTTAGGTGGAATTAGTTTATTTCCGAGCTGGAAAGGGTAAACTGCCAAGGATTGATGGTCCCACCAAGGGACAACTGCCAGGGATTGATGGTCCCATCAAGGGACAAATGCCAGGGATTGATGGTTCCACCAAGGGACAACTGGTGCATCCCCCTCTAAGGAAACCAAATTAAAATTCATGTCATTCACAGCCAAACTCGAGCTCAAGATCTTCAGGGACACTCAGGACAAGCCCAGCTCAGTGTGGGACTTCACAGCATCTCAGGAAATGCCATGGAAACTTGGGATGAAGGTTTCATCCCACTCATAGGTGGAGGAGCTGAAGGATGGAACTGACACCCTCTCCATGGGGAGAGAGGGGAAGAGGCCCGAGGTCGCACTGGGTGTCAGGGCCTGCCACGATTTGTGATTCTCCGTTCCAAAATAAACAGCAGGGATTAAACCCCAGCCCTGCTAACCCCAGCTTTAAAGTGGCAGCTGGTTTAAGTGGGAACTGGATTTCACTTTGGATTAAACAGAGCCCTGAACCAGTTAAAAGCCTCCCAGGGTCCTGCTCCTGGTTTGTCCCTTTTCCTCTTTATTTTTCCTCTGAAAGAGCCTTTGTCACAAGACCTGAATTCTTGCTCTCTGCCAGTTCTTCTGCCCCTGCCACTTTTCCTTACAACTGATCTCTTGTGGCACCACTGCCAGCTCCAAAGGCGCTGCTTGGGCTGGAGTGCAGAATGGGGAAAGAGCTGCTGTAAAAACGGGAGAAACAGGAAAAATTCGGGGCTTTACAATCTAAGTTCAGCTGTTTATCCGCACTTCTGAAGGGCTGCACAATTAAAAATTCCCGGGAGCATCACAATTCCGCAACTGCTGCTTCCAAGGGGGAAAAACCAAACGAATTCAAGCCTTTCTCTTCCAGTGAGGCAAAAATGAGGCAAAGCATCACCCGTGGCAGGTGTGGGTGTGCGGGGTGGGCTGGGGGAGCGGATGTGCCAAAGGAGCTCCGGGGTTCCGCTGGAGCGGGAGCGGATCCGTCCCTGCAGTGGAGCCTTTTGCCAGGAGAGAGAGCCCTCGGCTCAGCCTCAGCTCCCGCCGACCAGAGCCCCTCACAGCCCGGCCGGCAGCCAAGAGAGGCGGCATCAAACCAGGGATCGGAGGCGGTATCAGGGAACAGAGGCGTTATCAAACCAGGGATCAGAGGAGTTATCAAACCAGAGATCAGAGGCGGTATCAGGGAAGAGAGGCGTTATCAAATCAGGGATCAGAGACGTTATCAAATCAGGGATCAGAGGCGTTATATCAGGGAAAAGAGGCGTTATCAAATCAGGAATCAGAAGCATTATATCAGGGAATGAGAGGCATTATCAAATCAGAGATCAGAGGCATTATCAGGGAAGAGAGGCGTTATCAAACCAGGGATCAGAGGCGTTATATCAGGGAACAGAGGCGTTATCAAATCAGGAATCAGAAGCATTATCAGGGATCAGACNCAAATCAGGAATCAGAAGCATTATATCAGGGAATGAGAGGCATTATCAAATCAGAGATCAGAGGCATTATCAGGGAAGAGAGGCGTTATCAAACCAGGAATCAGAAGCGTTATATCAGGGAATGAGAGGCGTTATCAAATCAGGGATCAGAGGCATTATCAGGGATCAGACGCGTTATCAAATCAGAGATCAGAGGCGTTATCAGGGATCAGACGCGTTATCAAATCAGGGATCAGAGGCATTATCAGGGATCAGGCACGATATCAAATCAGAGATCAGAGGCGTTATCAGGGATCAGACGCGTTATCAAATCAGGGAGCAGAGGCATTATCAGGGATCAGACGCGTTATCAAATCAGGGAGCAGAGGCATTATCAGGGATCAGACGCGTTATCAAATCAGGGAGCAGAGGCATTATCAGGGATCAGGCGCGATATCAAATCAGGGATCAACCCCTGCCAGCAGCTCCTGTCAGCAGCCGCGGGTCCTCCTGGAATTCTCTTCCTAAATCAAGAGATTCTCCAGGTTTTATCAGCTCCTCTCTGTCTCCAGGTCAGGGGAGCCTCTTCAGCTAAGCCCGAGTCCAGCTAAGCCCGAGCCCAGATGAGCCCGAGCCCAGATAAGCCTGAGCCCAGCTAAGCCCCAGATGGGATGGAGCTGCAGCATCCGCACCTGGATTTGACAGGAAACATCCTCATGACGCCTCTGTGGGAAATCTGCCATAAAGGACTCAAAATTCCTGCTACTTTCTGCCCTGCTGTTGGATGAAATGAAACTTCTGGGTACAGAGTTGGAATTGGGAATATTAATCAGTGACCCCGTGGGGAAAATGAATTTACCAGTGAGAGGAAGCCAGGGGATCTGTCTGGGACAGCCTGACAAGAAGGAGTGTGAAAAATACACCCTAATATCGCATTTGGTCAGCCCGATCTTCAGGAAATCTTGAGTTTTTCCCCCAGGATTCCCACCGTGGATAATTTCCCTGCCAGCCAACCTGAGTCCATGTGAAAAAAATGTCCTTTTTTTGTTATTATTTTGAACCTTCCTCCAAATTATTTGCAGCCTGAGGGTCACTGCCAGTGAAAAAGCTGAGTCCTGGTGCCTGCCGGGTTTGGGAAAGGGTTGGAGCCTCTGGATCCTGGAGGGGCTGGCACTGCTCGGCCGTGTGAGGGGAATTGTGGATGGGTGAAGCTTCTGCTGCCTCCAACAGCTGAGTTCTGCCCTGATCTTCTGAGGGAAACTCAGAAATTTTGCTTTTCAAGGTCCAACCTTATCCTTGTTTTAACCAACAGCTTTCCCTGTGAATTCCTGACATTCTGGATCCCATTTTCTTCTGTCAGCCAGAAATCCCCCGTGTTCTGATAGGATTTATTCCCTGTGAATACCCGACATTCTGGATCCCTCATCCTTCTGCCAGCCAGAAATCCCCCGCGTTCCCCTGACACGATTCATTCCCGGCTAACTCAGACACCCGAGCGTTCCCGAGCATCCCCAGCTGTTCCCAGCTCCAGGCCGGCGTTTCCCGGCGATCCCGCAGCTGATGAGGGAGCGATGGCTCCTTCTGCCCCCGGGGTGTGACGTTCCAGCGGCGCTCCAAGGAGAACCGAGCAGGGAGCTGAATAAAGCCCTGGATCTGCTCAGCGATTTGCCAGTTGATTTGTTGTTCTTCCCCAAAAAACAAGGTGGAAGTAATTGGGCTCCCCGCGGGTTCTGAGGGAGGTGGGAGCAGGTTTTTCTCGGAGCTCCCGCGGAAACAAATTGTGCTTTCCCTGGCCTGGGGTGACATTTGCTGCACAAAGAGAGAGCAAAGCACCGTGTGATGCTTTGGGACGCTGACAACCAGATTTGCGCGAGGATTTGTTGGATTTCTGCGGCGGGAAGGAGCAAGGACCGTGTCCGGTGTTTCTGGAGGCTTCTCCCTCAATCCCTGCACGGCCTGTTCGTCCTCCCAGGCCGGGGACGGGGTCACCCTGAGCAGAAGGGAAAGGCTGGCTGGACTTCAAGGCGTAGGAAAAAAGTGGAAAAATAACCAGGGAGCCAGGAATACAAATGGTTGTGGAGTTTTCCACCTTGGAGACTTTGAAAAGCCACCTGGGCATGGTCCTGGGCAGCCCCACTGGAGCACAGGGTGAGCTTCCAACCTCTTTCCATGATTCTGCCTCTTGGATCAGCTCCGAAGTGGAAGGGAAGAGGGAAAAGCAAGGGGCGATTTCCTTTCTCCCCCTTTTTTCAATGCCTCAGGTAAATCATTCCAAAGCCCGCTGCTCTCCTGCTTTTCCAGCTCTCCAGGAAAGGTTTCAGGGAGACGCTGGAAATCCAGGATTGTTTGTAGCACACAGCCTGAGGTGACAGGGAACAGCAAGGGCTGGGGGGGTTGTCTGGCAGCAGGAAGAGCGTGCACGAGGGAAGGGGATATGGAATGGTGTGGAAGAGATTCCGGAGACGAGGATCCAGCATTTTCATGGACAGCCCAGTGGGAATGTGTCTCCAGTCCGCAGGAGTGGCCAGTGGTGTGTGTAAAGTGTCAGGCTGAGCTAAGGACAAAACCAGAGACTAAAAGCGTTACAGTGAGTGTTGTGTTTTCTTTCACTAAGTCCCAAAGATGAGCTTTGTTTGCAAGAAGAATGGAGGGGTTTGAACCTCTCAGAGGTTTTCAAGAAGAATTGAGGGGTTCGAACTTCCCAGAGGTTTCCAAGAAGAACTGAGAGGTTTGAACTTCCCAGAGGTTTCCAAGAAGAATTGAGGGGTTTGAACCTCCCAGAGGTCTTTGAGAATTGAGAGGTTTGAACCCTCCCAGAGGTTCCAAGAAGATTTGAGAGGTGTGAACCTCCCAGAGGTTCCAAGATTTGAGAGGTGTGAACCTCCCAGAGGTTTTCAAGAAGAAATTGAGGGGCTTGAACCTGATGGAGATTTTCAAGAACTGAGAGGTTTGAACCTCCCAAAAGGTTTCAAGAATTGCGGGGTTTGAAGCTCCCAGAGTTTTTCAAGAAGACTTGAGAGGTGTGAACTTCCCAGAGGTTTTCAAACCTCTGGTTTGCACCTCCCAGAGGTTTTCCACCTGCGACCATCAACCCCCACGCGCCCACTCACCAACAAAGCCGGGAGAAAGTCACCTCTCTGCTTTTTCCAGCCGCTCCACGACGCACCCCAAGCACGGAGCTGGAGGAACCAGACCCTTTCCGTGCCTCCTTACCTTTTTGAAGTCGGGCGCGCTGCCCCTGCCGCCCTCGGCGGCGCTGAAGGCGCGGCTGATGGCGAACTGGATGGCCAGGCCGGTCATGGTGCCCGTGGAGAGCGGCTGGATCCCGCGCACGGCCCGCAGCAGAGCCGCCTTGCTCTGGTGGCTCTGCAGGGAGAACTCGCTGCGCACGGCGCTGGCGTAGTTGACGACGCCCACGCGGGTGGCGTTGGGGCCCACGTCCAGCGCCTCGATCACGCGCGACACGAACACTTTGATCTTCTCGAACTCGTGCGGCCGCACGCTGCGCGAGCTGTCGATGATGAACACCAGGTCCGTGGGCTTGGTCCTGCACAGGGTGCCTGGGGGCGGCAGGGACGGAGGGGAGATCAAAGGGGAAGGAGGGAAAAGTGCCCCGCGAGGGAGGGAACGGCGCTGCTGCGCAGAGGAGCTGCTGCGAGTTTCAGTCCTTTCCCCGTTTCACGGCTTTGCCTGAGTATTTTAAACGTTCTTTTTGCTTTTCTAGGGAAGCCCCTGTAGGAAGGCAGAGTTCCTGGGGGGTGACACGGGCTTGTGATGAGCAGGGTGTGCCTTGTCACCCCAGGCTGTCACTGAGGGCTGCAGGGACCTGCAGGGACTTCATCCACTGACGGCAGAGTGGAGAGAGGGAGGGAGGGATGAGGGTGTGGGGTGACAGCCTGGAGGGAGGGAGGGAGGAAAAAAGGGAGAGAGGGATAAAGGTGTGGAATGACAGCATGGAGGAAGGGAGGGAAGGAGGGAAGGACAGAGGGAGGGAGGGAGGGAGGGAAGGAGGGAGGGAGGGAGGGAAGGAGGGAGGGAGGGAGGGAAGGAGGGAGGGAGGGAGGGAAGGAGGGAGGGAGGGAGGGAAGGAGGGAGGGAGGGAGGGAAGGAGGGAGGGAGGGAGGGAAGGAGGGAGGGAGGGAGGGAAGGAGGGAGGGAGGGAGGGAAGGAGGGAGGGAGGGAGGGAAGGAGGGAGGGAGGGAGGGAAGGAGGGAGGGAGGGAGGGAAGGAGGGAGGGAGGGAGGGAAGGAGGGAGGGAGGGAGGGAAGGAGGGAGGGAGGGAGGGAAGGAGGGAGGGAGGGAGGGAAGGAGGGAGGGAGGGAGGGAAGGAGGGAGGGAGGGAGGGAAGGAGGGAGGGAGGGAGGGAAGGAGGGAGGGAGGGAGGGAAGGAGGGAGGGAGGGAGGGAAGGAGGGAGGGAGGGAGGGAAGGAGGGAGGGAGGGAGGGAAGGAGGGATAAAGCTGTGGACTGAAACCTGAGCTGCACTTCTGCATCCAAGAACGGCTGGAAAGGGATTACTGCACCTCAGACCTGGATAACCAATCCCCACGGATATCAATTACTGGGAATGGGACCAGAACCGGGCGCAGCGCTCAGCGATCAGCTGGGATTGGGAACAGCATTCCCAGGTGAAGCCCCCAGCACAACAGGAGCCAGAGCCCTGTTCGCCAATAATTAAATCCATAACACAG
>VZTE01005041.1:84280-98108 GCA_013397775.1 Eulacestoma nigropectus | reverse complement strand
GGATGGGATGGGATGGGATGGGATGCGATGGGATTTAAGGTCCCTTCCACCCCTTCCCTTCCTCTGTGGATGCTTTCATGGATACATTTATGGAATCATGGATTTAGGGGAGCGGATCACGGGTTTAGGGCAGTGCAAACGCATCAATCCCTGTTCCCTGAGCCCTTCCTGTGCTCACACAGAGTTTGCTCTCCAAATCCACAAAGCTGCCCCCATCCATTCGTGACCATCAGGGCCCAGAATGAAATAAAAGCCTGAATTTTGGGAGATTTTGCCCTGGACCCGTCTGGGCCGGGGTTCCTCCTGTTCCCCTGCCCTGCACACAAGGATCCCTTGGTGCAGGCAGCTCTTCCTCGCCGTGAATGGGGATCATTCAGAGCCCTCCGTAAATGCAGCCTCTATGGCTGTTCTTGGGGGGAAATATAAAGTTGCTCTGTGTCATTCTGCTGTTAATTAGCAAAGATAAATACATTTCAGGTGCGTGTTTGCACCGGCAGAGCTCGTGGCACACAAGCAGCATTAAAGCCTTGAGGGGAGGGCGCGAGGCAGAGGGGTGCCGGGAGCTCTGGGGCTGCGTTGGCGCCTCTGCGAAAGCCGTGTTTATTTTTAAAATATGAAACATCATTTCTGCCCGGGCCCCCGAGCAGCAGGAAAACACTGGAGTCAATATTTCGGGAGGGAAATGTGCGCTTGGAGCTCTTCCCCAGCGCGGCTGCAAGGCAAACACAGAGCCCATGGACGGCCCGTGCTGGCCCCGCCGTGGCCCTGCCGCTGCTGTGGCCTTCACGTGTCCCGGCACGGGGTGGCTTCGCCTCTCCTCCAGCACCCCCAAATGCATGGATCCTGACTCCAAAAGTGCTGCTTTAGAGCACCAAATCCCCACTTTCCTTCCGCTGATGGAGAACCAGAACGTTTTGGCCTCACCTTGCTCCTGCTGAAGGCAAAAGGTTCCGAGTGCCCCGTGCTGGGCACTGGTGAGGCCACGCCTCGAATTCTGGGGGCAGTTTTGGAAAAGAAGGACATGGAGGGGCTGGAGCGTGTCCAGGGAAGGGGCTGGAGCCCCAGGAGCAGCTGAGGGAGCTGGGAAAGGGCTGGAGAATTCCTGAGGGAGCTGGGAAAGGGGCTCAGCCTGGAGAAAAGGAGGCTCAGGGGGGACCTTGTGGCTCTGCACAACTCCCTGACAGGAGGGGGCAGCCGGGGGGGGTCGGGCTCTGCTCCCAGGGAACGGGGACAGGAGGAGAGGGAACAGCCTCAAATTGCTCCAGGAGAGGTTTGGATTGGATATTTGGGAACGTTTCCTCAGGGAAAGGGCTGTGAAGCATTGGCTTGGGTGGAATCAAGGAAGCCCCCATCCCTGGGATGCCCTAAGAGGGTGGGGAGGTGGCCCCTGGGGGCACGGGCAGTGGTGGCCTTGGTGGTGCTGGGTGACAGAAGGACTTGGAGATCCCAGAGGTCCTTTCCAGCCTCCGGGATTCTGAGATTCCAAGATTCCAGCGTGAGCTCGGGAGCTGCAGTTTGTCCTCCCCAGCACGGACAATGGGGAATCACCCTCTGCACCCAGGCAGGAGGGAGCTTTGGTTTTCCTTCGCTTTCAAAGCTCTGCAAGATTCCCCAGATTCTTCACGGTTTCCTCGTTGTTCTCCTTCGGATCCTCTGTTGTTTTCCAGACAAATTCCCTGGTTTGCCAGTCCCTGGTTTGCCAATTCCCCGTGACACAATTCCGCCCTGCTGGATGCCTCTGCCTTCAAAGTGCCAAATCTGCCAGGCTTGGGGCAGGAAAAGCAAAGCCCAGCTTAAGGATAAGTCCTGAAAGTACTGAAATTAAAACATTAAAGCAAAATTAAGAGCTGGGAGAGGCGGCGGCTCCTCATTTGTCAGCAGCCGAACAACTCGGATGGAATAAACAAGGCAAATGCAGAGTTCTCCATCACAGCCCTTCCCAGGAATGCTGATCAGCTGGGAAAAGCCAGGAAAAACAACATTTTTCTTTTCCACTGGACAGGCGATTTTTGCTTAGAGGTGACAGCTCCTTCATTCCGCTGGAGTTTCGGTTTAAAACTCCGTTTTAGCCTTGGATTTCCACATTCCCAATGATTGCATTTAAAATCTCGGGATAAATCTCACCCTGCAGCAAACCCAAGCGTGCAAATCAAATCAGCAGCCCCTGAGGCACCGCCATGGGAATGACCCAGAAAAATGGGAAGTTTTTCTGGGGGGGAAAAAAGGAAATCAGGGAGCTCAAGGTTTTCCCAAACTTCCAGTGGAGCTCCAGCAGAAGGCAGGATGAGGAAATCACCTCAGGCTGGGCCAGGGGAGGTTTTGAATGGAGATTAAGAAAAATTTCATCATGGAAAGGGTGGTCAGGAATTGGCACAGGCTGCTTGGATGGAGCCAAATCCCTGGAATTGCTCAAAAAAGGTGTGGATTGGGCACTTCTGGACGTGGTTTAGTGGTGACCATGGTTGGACTTGAGGATCTTAAAGGTTTTTTCCAGCCCTAACGATGCCGTGAGTTAAATACGGGATTTTTTTCTTTATTTTTTTGGAGCCCTGGACCAGAAATTCTTCTCCGAAGGGATCTGGAGGGTGCCCAAGTCCCTCTGATGAGGCGGAATAAAAAGGCCGGGAAGGGAGCAGCAGCCAAACTCGGAGTTGTTTGCTGTGGGTTTTTATTTCTCTCTAAACAAACCCGGGAGTTGTAGTAAACACAGCTCTGCTGCCCTGCAGCCTCCAGAAAACTCCAAATGCTCCGGAATTCCTGCCTGTTTCTGGCTCCCTCCGACGCTCCAGGTGAGCGTTCCAAGCTGGACTCCCAGCTCCGCTTTTCACCCCCTCGGAGGAACGATGACAAAAGCTCCAGTTTTTGTGTTTTACACAAATATTAATGTGTATTATGATTAATAACGTTCCCATTTCGGTTTGAGGGGTGGAGGGACCCCTCCCAACCCCCTGCATCCCCATTGCCCAGCCTGGCAAAGTGGAATTACAGCAGTGGGATCAGAGCAAAAAATGGTGCAAGGGAAGGGCTGGGGAGGCAGGAATGGCTTTAAAAATAACCCCTGCACCGGGATCAAAGGAATTCCTGTTTGTCCTTCCAGCTGGAAAATGTCCCCGGGGCTGCTGCTGGAAATGGGAGATGCTGCTCCTGGCTGGGCCTGGTTGGTGTTTTATGGGTCACACTCGTTTCACAGGGATCACTTTGTGTTTGTTCCCCGTGCCCACACCTTCCCCTGGGCCTGGGCTCCCTCCTGGGCACCGTTCCTGCCTCTCCACTGCCCACCTGCAATCCCGCTCCTCCACCCGTGCCCGGATTTCTGCGCGATTCCTCCATCCTGGCCCGGCCCAGGAGCCCCTGAGGTTGTTCCTGTGCTGGAAATGCCTGAAACGGCTCAAAAACTTTGTGCAGTTTTGGGTGTCACGATGGAAAGAACGTCTCAAGGGGTGGGAGAGCAACCAAGGAGGGACACGGAGATGGGGAAGGGTCTGGAGGAGCAGCTGGGGGCGCTTGGAATGCCCCGCTGGAGCAGAGAACTCCGGGCTCCTCTTTTGCTCGCTGATTTTTCGAGGAATCAAATGGTTTCTTCCTTCGCTCAGCCATCAGACGCCACCCCCCAGGAAGCAGACACACGCTTTGGAAGCCGTTAACATTTGGTTTTTTAATTGAAACTCGTCTTTGGAGTCCCACTGGAAGCACAGGAAATGCACCCGCTCAGGCAGGAGGTGGCAGAGCAAGGCTGGGCTGGAGGTTCTGGGTCGCTGTCAATCGTCACAGGCAGGGTGAGAGCTGCAATCCCTGGGGGATTTCTGGCCGATCCCTTTGCTGTCGGAATTCTGGCTGCAGGGCTGGGTTATCCCAGAGAAAATCCCTTCCCCGTTCACCCCCCAGTTCCGCTTCCCGGAGGCCTCGCTGCCGGCACAGAGGAGAAGCGGCGCCGTGGTGGCACCGAGCGAAGCTCGCAGGGCCCGCGCCAGCCCCGCACCCCACAAATCCCAGATTCCAGGGATGGCAACCGGTGCCAGGGTCGGGAAATTGAGGTGCCAGAGCGGGACGAGACTCCGGCGGTTCCCAGCGGGATCCGGCTGGGAAAAGCTGGGAATGGCTCTGGGGCGAGGACGGGGACGCCACCAGCGGGGAGAGGCAGCAGCGGCGCTCGGTGTCAGCTCCCCCCGGGCTGGGCTCAGATGGTCGCGTAGGGAGGGGGGGAATCCTTGGAAGGCAATTCCAGGGCTTCCTCGTAGGACGGCAGCACGGCCTGGAAGAGAGGATCAAAGGTTGTGGGATCCCAGGGGTTTCATCGTGGAGGATTCCCGGATCAAAGCGGGGACAAAGAACCGGATGGGTTTTAGGGCACAAAGGGCAGGAACGGGGCAGGGCTGGGGGCAGCAGGGCTCAGATCCACCTTGTGCCAGGCCCACCCCATTCCCTGGACAGCAGAGGGCCCAGGGCTCCCGAATGTGCGGAATCCCAGCCTCACTCCCAAGGAAAGCTGAGGAATTTTGGAGAGGGGCACAGCTGGGGCACCACTGCTGGCAAGGCAGGGCTCAGCAGATCCGCCGAGATAAAAACCAACCCTCAGCATTCCCCGTCCCTCAGCATTCCCCGTCCCTCAGCATTCCCCATCCCTTCCCCATCCTTCAGCATTCCCCATCCCTTCCCCATCCTTCAGCATTCCCTGTCCCTCAGCATTCCCCGTCCCTCAGCATTCCCCGTCCCTCAGCATTCCCCATCCCTCAGCCTTCCCCCTCCCTCCGCCTTCCCTCCGCCTCCNNTCAGCATTCCCTGTCCCTCAGCATTCCCCGTCCCTCAGCATTCCCTGTCCCTCAGCATTCCCTGTCCCTCAGCATTCCCCATCCCTTCCCCATCCTTCAGCATTCCCTGTCCCTCAGCATTCCCCATCCTTCAGCATTCCCCATCCCTCAGCATTCCCCATCCCTCAGCATTCCCCGTCCCTCAGCATTCCCTGTCCTTCAGCATTCCCCATCCCTCAGCATTCCCCGTCCCTCAGCATTCCCTGTCCCTCAGCATTCCATGTCCTCCCTCGTTCCTTCCCATCCATCCTTACAACTTTGAAAGCCCAAAACTCTCAGACAGAAAGGTGAAGAAAAAGCTGATTTTAAACACTTTTCGGGATAGAAACCCAAGTCCAGCTGGAATTAAACCCAAATCCCTGGATCAGGGATCACAGGGAATCCATTCCCATTTATCTGCCATGAGTTTCACCTTCCTTCCTCACTGACTTTAAAGATTTAATTACAGAAGTAACATTAAATGGATAAATGGATATAATTAAATTAAAAACCGATCACTTGCACTTCTACTGCGGATTTGAAGGGTGGGGAATTCTCTCAGATCCCAAAAAAGCAGGGATAAGGATCAGCAGTCTGTGGGATTCCTGTTCACGGCGTGAATCCATTTTTCCTCACCTTTTCCACTGCTTGTGGCTCCACTTTCACCTCCTCCCTCCTGCTGGCTTTGATGTGCTTGAAGCAGCTCAGGACACACTTGAACATGTAGGCCTGGAAAAGAGGGAAAAGGGAAGGAAAAGAGGGAAAAGGGAAGGAAAACAGGGAAAGGGGAAGGAAAAGAGGGAAAAGGGAAGGAAAAGAGGGAAAGGGGGAGGAAAAGAGGAAAGGGGGAGGAAAAGAGGGAAAGGGAAGGAAAACAGGGAAAGGGGAAGGAAAAGAGGGAAAAGGGAAGGAAAAGAGGGAAAGGGGGAGGAAAAGAGGAAAGGGGGAGGAAAAGAGGGAAAAGGGGAGGAAAAGAGGGAAAAGGGGGAGGAAAAGAGGGAAAGGGCGAGGAAAAGAGGAAAGGGGAAGGAAAAGAGGAAAGGGGGAGGAAAAGAGGGAAAGGGCGAGGAAAAGAGGAAAGGGGAAGGAAAAGAGGAAAGGGGGAGGAAAAGGGCATTTTCCCATGGCACTGCAGGGCAGAAAGGGCATTTCCACTTTGGCCACCAGCCTGGGATTTTCCTGCTCTTTTCCCTGGAGGGAGAAGCTCAGGACCGTGATCCCAGGGCCTTCAATCAGTGTCCGTCCTTCCCTAGGAATGTGATGATTCCATGAATTCAGCACAATTCTGGGATGGGACTGGGATCAATAATCCAGTAAATATAAAATGATTAAACATAAAACCCTAAACCACAACACTGGGAGCTCTGAGATCACAATATCCTGAGTAGGACAGGAAATCGTGGCTTTGATGCCATTTTTCAGAGCAGGTAACAAAGTCCGGATTCCATCAATTCAGAACCACACTGGGATGGGACTGGGAGCAGAAATCCAGTAAATATAAAATGATTAAACCTAAACCCCATTAAACACAACACTGGGAGCTCTGAGATCACAATATCCCGAGGCAGGACAGGAAATCCACATTTTTCGGAGCAGGTTACAGAGTCTGGGCGCCTCAGGAAAGCACCAAAGGCACCACAGAGCTCCAAGGACCGCCCCAAAAATCCCTTCGTTCCAAAAATCCCATTTCTGCACCAGCTCCACCTCCCTGACAGGACCTGCTGGCACCCCATGGAATTACCAGAGGCAACAAACGGAGCTTTTCTGAGGAAAAAAGGGTCGATTGAGGGGTTGTGGCCCAGGGAAATAAGCGGGGCCTGTGGGACTGGCCCCGTTAAATCAATATTTTCCCTGCTCCGAGCAGCGCGGCGGAGTCGTGTGCCTGGAGTTTGTGTTGGCCTGGGAATGTGCTCGGGAACAGTCGGGATTTTCAGGGAGCGCAGGGAGCCACAGGCCCCGGAGCCGAGCTGTGCAGCTGAGCGCTCCCGGGACAATGAGGGCTGCTCGTGTTGACACGGAGCCGAGACAGAGAGGAAAAAAAGGAGTGAAATATCTGAGCTGGAAAAATCCGTCTCCGAATTCCAGAGGTCGGAGGCAAATCCAAACTCCGAGCACCTTGTGGGAATAGTGCAAAACCCTCCCTGCTTCCAAAGCCTCTTCATCCAGAGAGCCAACCTGGAGCTGCCACAGAAACTGAGTGAAAACCTCTGCTCACCCGTGAAAAAAGCACGGGAAATACAGAAAATAAATCAGTAAAAATCACACAGCAAAGGGATGCACCCCCTGATTTGGGTTTTAAAATAAATTAAAATCACACAGCAAAGGGATGCACCCCCTGATTTGGGTTTTAAAATAAATTAAAATCACACAGCAAAGGGATGCACCCCCTGATTTTGATATGAAATAAAATCATACAAGAAAGGGATGCATTCCCTAATTTTGATATAAATTAAAATCGTACAACAAAGGGATGCACTCCCTGATTTTGATATAAATTAGAATCATACAAGAAAGCAATGTATTCCTGGATTTTGGTTTTGAAATAGATTAAAATCACACAGCAAAGGAATGTATTCCTTGATTTTGATTTTAAAAAAACAAAATCATCCAACAAAGTGATGCATTCCCTGATTTTGATTGCAAAAATAAATTGAAATCCCACAACAAAGCAACGCACTCCCTGATTTTGGTTTTAAAAACCATCAAAATCACACAGCAAAGCAATGCATTCCCTGATTTTGTTCTGGAAAGACATGAAAATCACAAGGAATGTTTTATTCCCCTTCATTCCTGCGTTCTTATCCCTGTGGTGCTGGAGGATTTTACGATTCCGAAGCCAGGTAAGGATTATTGGAATATTTGCCCGCCTCGCATCCCTGGCAGTGTCCGAGGCCAGGCTGGAGCCGCCTGGGACAGTGGGAGGTGCCTCTGCCCAGGGCAGGGATGAGAGGAACCTAAAGCTCCCCCCAGCCCCAATCATTCCATGGATTTAGGATCGCTCGTGGATGCAGAGACCAGCACAGGGAATTGCCTTAATGGAGCAACCTCAGCACCCCCTGCCCTTGGGATATTTTTTCCAAGGAATTCTGAACTGATCCTGCCACCACTGGGGCCCCACAGCCCCACCCTGCCCGGAGCTGGGAGGCTGCAGGGAGAGAATTCCATGGGTTTTTTACCCATGGAAGAGGAGAGGGATTGGCACTGGGATTAAAGGATGGGGGCCCTGATGGCTTTTGGGGGGAGTTCAGTATGCCAGAAGTCCTGGGGTTTTTGTTATCCCATCCCACCCCATCCCATCCCATCCCATCCCATCCCACCCCATCCCATCTCACCCCATCCCTCCTCTTACAAACCCCAGCACAAAAACTGATTGCAAATCCAGCATTTTGTGGGTAAAGCTGTGGAAAATCCCAATTAATCCATTTGCCAGGTCAGGGAGGTTCCTGCCCGCGGGGGCTCCGGGTTCTCTCCGCTCCTGCTGCGCATTCCACGCAAACATTAAAGGAGATTTTAAAGTGCGTCCACACAGAACTCCCCACTCCTCACTGGCTTGTCTGGCCCACCTGGAAGGCTCAGAATTGAAATGTTTTCCAGCTCACAAGCAGCACTTCCTGCCCGAACACCTGGAAAAATCTGGTTTTCTTCAGTGAAAAATCAGTTCTCTGAGCCACTGAAGCAACAGGAGAACAGAAACCCTCTCCCAGTGGAGCTTCCCGAGGCAGCAGCAGGGTTTAGCTCCTGGTTTTAATGAACTTTGGGAATATGGGAGTGGGATATCAGTGAGTATCTGCTCCCCTCAGAGCGGGCACAGCCACCCACCCAGTGGAGATCCCAGCTGCTGCTCAATAATCTCAGTTCTTTTGGCACGTTACGGCCGAGGGCTTTGCTGTGTTTGTTCTCCACCTTCTCATCCTTCTGGAGAGGATGGGCTGTGATGATTTGGGGATTCAAGGGAGATTCTGCTCTGTAGCTCACGCAGAAGTGTAAAGGGAAGGGTTTGGATCATTTCTGGATAAACCAGGCTGAGGCACAGCTCCCAAAGTGCCCGAGGAGAGCCCAACAAGGCCGATTTGGGAATTAAAGCTGAATTTTCCTGGGAGAGCCTCATTCCAGAGCCTCATACCTTGAGGAAGAGCACGGCCAGGAAGGCGATGGTGAAGGTGATCATCACTTTGGTGTATTCCTCTGCCGGCAGCTTCTGCAGGGCTGGCAGAGGGCCCTGGGGGAGAGGGGAGAAGGTCTCAGCCCCAAACTCTCGCTCCCTGTGCCAGGGGCACCCAGAGCAGGGGTTCAAGGTTCAGGCAGAGCAAGGGACGGAGGATTTCCACCACTGCAGGGTCACTGGGATATTGTTTCCCTCCCACTGCTTCCACTCCTTGGGCAATCTCCTATTGGAATTTCTATTTAAATGAGAACTTTTAAAATTTCGATTTCCTCTTCTGCCCACCAGCCCACCCGGGATTTTCCTGCTCTTCTCTCTGGAGGGAGAAACTTGGGACCGTGATCCCAGGGCCTTAAATCGGTGTCTCCATCCTTCCCTAGGAATGTGATGGTTCCATCAGTTCAGAGCAGCGCTGGGGTGGGACTCATTAACCATGACTGTTTAATAAAGACGAAATTTGAGGCATTTCCCGCGCAGGCAGCTCCCGCTGAGTCCCTCTGCTCTGCAATTTGCGTCCATCACATTCCCACAAGGGCAAACACGGCGCGTTTTTAAGGAACACGGGAGCTGCCCGTGCTGGGGAGAACACGGAAAATCCCCTTTGTGGTCAAACCGAGCAGTTCTGGATGTTCCAGGGGGGTCAGAGAAGCTGCACAGCCACGGAAAGGGAATTCGTCGGAATTCCCAGCGGGGGAAACGAGCGGAGCTGGGTCCGGACCTACCCCGCTGTCCGCAGGCTGGAGGCTGAGGTAGGTGGGCACCTCCATGTAGGAGCTGCACAGGGTGAGGATGCTCAGGCAGAAATCCAGGAGTTGCAGCGCCAGCAGAGGGATCCTGGAGTGGCCCTGCTGAGGGGGGCAGGAATTGGGTTACAGTGACAGGACTGGGCCGCTTCTGTCCATCGTTCACACTTTACACCCAGCCCGTGATTGGTCACACCGAGTCTGAGCCACTAAATTCCCCTAAATTCAACCCAAACTTTCACTGCTGCTGGCCCGAAGAGTGAGCAAACTGTCTGTGGGGCTCCGTCCCAGCTCCTCAGAACCCTCTGGCCGGAGCAGTGACAACCCCAGTTCGTCTCCAGCAAACCCCTCCTGCCGGGGGCTCACCCAGAGCCACCTCCCCCAGAGCCAGGGGGAAATCCACATTCCCAGACACGGGAAAATGCAAGGATTGCAGCCTGTCTCCAGCCAGGACCACCTCACCCCTGGATCCAGGACCCTAAAGGTCTTTTCCAAACTAAAGGATTCCATGGAGAACCACAGCCCAAGGTAATGATCCTTCATCCCAACCTAAAGGATTCCATGAAGAATCGCAGCCCAAGGTAACGATCCTTTATTCCAACCTTCCAGGACCCTAAAGGTCTTTTCCATCCTAGAGGGTTCCACGAAGAACCCCAGCCCAAGATAACAATCCCTTCATTCCATCCTAAAATATTCCACGACAAAGGCCAGCCCAAGGCAATGATCCTTCGTTCCAAGGATCCCCCAGCTCCCGGAAATCCAGGAGCCCCCCAGGAGGAGCTGTCACCCACCGTGTGGCCCAGGGAGGACACGGAGATGATCGCCGGGACCTGGATGTAGGAGCTGAACATGGTCAGGAGGCTGAGCAGGAAATCGATGACTTGCAGGGCCAGGAAGGGGATCAGGAACCGCTCCCTCTTCTGAGGAGGAAAAGCAGTGCCGGTCATTCCCATTCCAGGCGGGAAATGAGAGCAGCTGTCAGCACCTGGAAGGACTCACACGGTGCCCCAAGAATTGACACTTCCCTGGAATTTCTGATTCCAGTGACAGCTGATCCAGAGAAAGAAAGGGCATCACCACCCCACTGAAAAATCCCTGTGAATTCTCACTCTGTGACACTGGCATTGATCCCATCAGAGTTTTCATCCCAGTATCCCTAAAATTCCCCTCCACAGAGGGAGAACTGGGTTATGTGGGCGGTGTTAAATACTCAGAGCTCCGCCACCGGCAGATCCCCGGGGTTTCCGCCCCAAGGCCCGGCCGTTCCTGCTCCTGAACCGGGAAATGAGTCCCCGGTGCAACAGGGGACAGTTCTCTCACAGGCCTGGCTTGCAACAGAGCCAGGAGAGGAGGCAAGAAAACCTCTCTAAATCATGAAATCTCCTTTATTTAACACCCCCAACAGCCTGGATGGGAATGCTGCCCAGATTTGGTAAATCTGGGTGTTGGAAGCTTTTCACAAGAACCTGAGGCTTCAAACCAGTCCCTCTCCCCCTCTGGAACCAGGAGAAATTTTAATCTGCCTTTTTCCTGTGGGATTCTGGGGTTTTTCTCTGCCTTTTCTCTGTGTGATTCTGGGATTTCTATTTGCCTTTTTCCTGTGTGATTCTGGCATTCTGGGATTTTTATTTGCCTTTTTCCTGTGCGATTCTGGGATTTTTCTCTGCCTTTTCTCTGTGTGATTCTGGGATTCTGGGATTTCTATTTGCCTTTTTCCTGTGTGATTCTGGCATTCTGGGATTTTTATTTGCCTTTTTCCTGTGCGATTCTGGGATTTTTCTCTGCCTTTTCTCTGTGTGATTCTGGGATTCTGGGATTTTTATTTGCCTTTTTCCTGTGTGATTCTGGGATTCTGGGATTTTTATTTGCCTTTTTCCTGTGTGATTCTGGGATTCTGGGATTTTTCTCTGCCTTTTTTCCTGTGTGATTCTGGGATTCTGGGATTTTTCTCTGCCTTTTCCCCGTGTGATTCTGGGATTTTTATTTGCCTTTTCCCTGTGTGATTCTGGGATTCTGGGATTTTTCTCTGCCTTTTTTCCTGTGTGATTCTGGGATTTTTCTCTGCCTTTTTTCCTGTGTGATTCTGGGATTCTGGGATTTTTCTCTGCCTTTTCCCCGTGTGATTCTCTGATCCTGGGGGGTTTTTCTGCTTTTTTTGACCATCATTCCTCTGAGCACCACCCGAACCCTGAACCCCTAAATGTCATTTGTGGGGAACGTACCTTGAGCACCCCGAGCAGGAGGTGGAAGCTGATGACGAACAACACGAGGATCAGCAGGAAACTGGTGGTGACATCAGCTGAAAAGGATAAAAAATGATAAAAGGAATCACCACAACACCAAAAGAGGTCCCAGCTCCATCACACCCCTAAGGGAGAGTTAAACCTGGCAGAAATAATTGGAGGAATTAATGCTGTGCGGCTGGAATTAACCCTCTTTACCCGTTTCACACCCATTTTTCACCTCTCTTGGAAGTCCCTGTATCCACCAGGCCAGGCAGGTTGTGAGCTCAGGCACGAGGGAGCCAAGGAGTGAAATGTTAAATATCCCAGGCTCCAAAATGAAGTATAAACCCCAAGCAGAGGGCTTTTGGCTCGTAGCTCTGAGCTGGGAATTCTTTAGGGGCTCAAAGGCAGATAAAGGAACCAGCAGGGAAATGCTGAAGGATCTTCGGGATCTCTCCGAGAAGAGCAGGAAATTTAACCCCCCCCCACCACTGAGGCCAGGGAGGGTCAGGGGGGATCTCTCCCCAACTCCGCAGCTGTGGGATGGAGGGGACACCTCAAAAATCCACATGAGGGAGCTGAGGGTGATTTTTGGCAGCTGCTGTGGTTGCAGGGGGTGATGTTCTATATCCGTGGAGCTCCCTGCTCGACCTCTGCCTGGAAGGAATTTTCCCTCCTGGAGAAAATCGGGAACACAAAGGGCAGCTCGTTCCAAAGGCAGCCACTGCTGCTTTCCCTCTGCTCCCAGGCGTGCGGAAAAGCCGGGATTCCAAGGCGGAACAACAACCCCACCTTTGAGGGGCAGGGGAGCAGAACCAAGGCTGGGATGTGGCTCACAAAGAGCCAGAGATTAACAGGGAACAGCCTAAACCCAAAACAGAGCTTAACAAAGGAGCCAGACTCAGCCTTTGTGGGACCAGCCCTAAAGGAGCCAATCCCAATCTCATTAAAGCCCAAACTCCCAAAGGAGCCAATCCCAATCCCATTAAAACCCAAACTCCCAAAGCCTTTTCCCTGAAGGAGCCAATCCCAATCCCATTAAAACCCAAACTCCCAAAGCCTTTTCCCCTGGGTTTCTCCCAGCACCAACACTCAGGAGTTTGCCCAGAGAGGATTTCTCTCCTTATCCCAGGATTTTCCGGGGTCCAGCCCCACCGTGTTTTCCTGCCTCTCTCTCTCCATGGGCTCCTGCTCCAGCTCTCTGGCAGGATCCTTAATTAATTGGGAAGCGGCCATTGCCAGCTAATTGCCCAGCTGGATTTGCCAAGCAGAACCTGGATCAAAACCCCCCAAACAAAACAGCAAAGAGACAAAAACCCCACAAACACAAAGGGACGGAAAGAAAAGGAAAACCAAGGCAAAACAACTTCCCACGAGCTGTTTTTTCCCAGAAAACAGAGTCATCCTCCCTGCCGGCAGCAGGGATGAGTTGGTGCCACGGACAAAACACCAAAAAAATTAAAACAACAAAAACCCCAGCTCCCTCCAAACAAACAAATAAAACCAAAAACCCAAATAAACAAACAAAAACCCCAAACAAACAAACAAACAAAAACCCCAAACAAACAAACAAACAAACAAAAACCCCAAACCAACAAACGAAAAAACAACCAAAACCCCAAACCAACAAACGAAAAACAACCAAAACCCCAAACCAAACAAAAAAACAGCCCCAAAAAAGTCCCACAGAACAGCAAAACAACCAAACCCCGAAAGAGGAAGGAAGCCCGGGAGGTCACACTTGCATCGAGTTCTTCAATTCCCATCAGAAATGGAAAGTGGGAACACATTTTACAGGAGTGGATGGAGGGGTGGATGGATGGATGGATGGATGGAGGGATGGATGGAGGGATGGATGGAGGGATGGATGGATGGATGGATGGGTTATGGATGGATGGATGGATGGATGGA
>VZTE01005041.1:64653-79075 GCA_013397775.1 Eulacestoma nigropectus | reverse complement strand
AGCTTGAAGCCTTGGGGAGAGGGGGCACTGGGGACAGGGACAGGGACAGGGACAGGGGCAGGGACAGGGACAGGGGCAGAACAGGGACAGGGTGCTCTGGCAGGGGTCAGTGGGGACAGGGACAGGGTGCCCTGGGTGCAGGGGGGTTCTGACACGAGCAGGGGACACCCAGCACAAAGAGCACCACACGTGAACGCTGCCCTGTCACAGCTTCACCTTTTCTCTCTCGAATTTCCAGGTGGCTCCCGTGGCAGGCGAGGCTGGAGGGAGGAGTGCTGTTAGCCCCGGCCTGGTTTCCTCGCACAACATTTCGTCTTTTCCTGCTGCCTCCTTTGTTTTGGCTGTTCGGGCTCTGGGGGACCCCTGGCTCAGCCTCAGCCTGGTGAGAGCTCAGTGAATCCCACTCTGAGCTGACCTGAGCCGTGTCCAGGGGTGAGGGCAGGACCCGGGAGGGCTCCAGAGGTGAATTTCTGCTCTGTGAGTCGCAGAGCTGCCAAAGAGAGGAGCTGGAGTGCGGCTGAGGCCAGACAAGGTGCAGACACTGCTTCCCAACGCTCCTCTGGCTCCCATCAAGGACCAGCGGGAAATGAACCCGGAGCCTGCACAGCAGCAAATTTCCAGCCCTGATCTTGAATCTGTCAAGCACCTCGAGGCCTGATCCTGGCTGGAGGAGCTGATGAGCCGGACAAACTCCTCAGCGCTGGCTTTGAAAGTCACCCTCAGGTGACCTCCCAGCAGCCAGCGGAGCTTTGCTGATCACACCCCCCCGTCCGCTCCTCACTCCCCTCCTTCTCCTTCCCCGCCTGTTCCAGAATGCCCGGGATTTATTCCAGCTGCCTCTGAAGAGATCATCAGCGAGGCAGAGCTGATTTATGGAGGCCAAGATATCGCCACAGAGCCTGAGAGCTCTTTGATGGTTCTGCTGTCACCCAGCCCGGCTGTGATTCATCCCCGGGACCTGCAGCAGGAATTGATCCTGCTCCAAGCCCCCAGCACGGATGGAACAATTCAGCCGAGGTGTAAATCCCCTTCTCCCTTTCCCTGCCCCTGCCCAGCTGCAGCTGCACCGCCAGAAAGGGAGAGAAGAGGCAGGGGGAAGAAAATGGTTGGTATTGTGTGAGATCTCTTAAAGAAGTAAGGCAAGACTTAGCCAAAAATTACCCTGTTTTCCGGGGGTAAAGGGGATGGTACAGCTCCTGGGAGGACCATGGAATGTCCTTCCCGTGCCACAGCTGCTGTTCCCATGGGATTTCTGCAGGCTGCAGTGCCCCTCTGCTGTGCAGGGAGTGGGTGAGAGCCCCTGTATCACCCCCAGGGCTCCCAGGCCTGACTCTGCACACCCAGAGCTGTGGTGGGACCATGGAATGTCCTTCCCATGCCGCAGCTGCCGTTCCCATGGGATTTCTGCAGGTCCCCAACTCCCCCTCTCCTGTCCAAGGAACGAGTGAGAGCCCCGTTATCACCCCGAGGGCCCCAAACCCTGACTCTGCACACCCAGTGCACCACAGGGATTATTTGAATAATCCAGCCATGCAAGAAACCACATCCTCAGGAGGGCTGAAAGCACCCAAAGCCCCTTGGCGCAGCCAGGAACGTGGGAGAGAGGAGCCTCCAGGCGCTCCTGCCCTGCCATCCCTGCCCCGAGCAGCTTCTCCGGCCTGGGAGCTGGACACGACCGTGATCCCAATGGAACCCAAAAGAGACACAGAGGAGGCAGCTCTGCCCATCACCCTCTGCTCATCCAGCTCCCAGATCCCTCCAGGGAGCCGTTCCCACATTCCCACTGCCAGGGCTGCCCGTTCCCACCCGGCAGGTCTGGGATACGCTCGGGTCAGAGCTCCTGCACTGAGCAGAAAAACAGGAAGCAGAGCGAGTTTCCCTGAGCTCCAATTGGCAGAGCCAGGGAAAAAATCTTCCAAAACCCCTCCCAGTACAGTGAATTCCACTTCTCCCTTTCCCCCACCACCTTCTTTTGTTCATCCCTCTTAACTCATTGGGTTTTCCTTTTGGGAACAGAGAACATTCCAGTGTCGGGGAACCCTGTGAACCACAACAGCTCTGCTTCCTGGAGAGGTTCCACCTCTGTTTTCCTGTCTCCCTCTCCCTGTCCCCCCTCCCAGGCCCAGAACTCACCATGTGGAAGATCCCCAGGGCCACTGTCGCTGTCTTGATGTTGAGGCAGCAGCATTTGGGGGGCTCAGAGGGGGTTTGGGGGGTCATTTTCGGGTCCCTCCGAGCACTGCTGAGTTAATGAGGTCGAATTCGCTGCCGCCCCACGGAAAGCAAAGCGAGAGCAGCTCCGCTTCCTTCCTGCTCTCTGAATGTGTGAAGTCATCTACAAAGTCACATGAGGCCTTTGGGTTTCTCAATCACAAGGAAAGCAAAACTGGGGGGCTTTTTGAGGGCATCCAGCTGGGAAATCGGAGCCCCAACGCTGCTCGGGTGTCCGGCACGGGGGGCGTCGGGAGAGGAGGGTCAGGAGCAGGACGTGGCTTTGTCCTGCAAAAATCCTGAGGAACAAAAGCAGGGGGTCGGGAATTTCACCTCAAACTCACCCTGCTGTTTTTGCAGCGAAGCATCCAAGTTCCTCCCTTGGAACCTCGCCAGCAAAGGCACCATTCCCTGGAATTGCTCCTGGGAGCTGATGCTGGAGCAGCCCTGGGCTCTGGGAGGATGGCAGAGAGGTGTTGGCTGAGGGATCTGCAGCTCTGGTCCCAGCTCCTGGGGATGGGATTTGCTCCATGAACTCCTGGAAAAGGCAACCAGCAGGATCTGAGCGTGGTGGCTTTGTCACTGCAGGACATCGGGGTGTCCCCCCTGCTTGAACTCACCCAAAGGTGCTCTTCGGCAGACATTTATTACCACTCTCGTTAAAAACCCCATCTTTAACTCTCTTTCCCTCTTTCCCCACCCCATGGGACAGAGAAGTCACGCTTCAGACCCCTGTGGGGCAGATTATTCTGAGTTTTGGGCTTCCTGGCAAAGGCTTGGTGTGTCCCAGCCGCTCCAGGAGGGAGATGCAGGTAAATAAAGTGAGAATTGGGCAAACACTCAAACGAGCTCTCGTGGGTGTCGCACCCCCAAAAACGCTCCCTGAATTTTCTGTTCGGTGCCTCTGGGGGTGTTCCCAGCACAGCACCCCAGCAGCGCTCCAGCAGAGGGGTTTCTTGGTCATTTTTATGGCATTAAACGCGGAGATTCCACCTGGATGCTTCCAGCTGCAAATATTCCCTGCTGGATCCTTGGTGAAATCTCTTCACCGGCAGGGAAAGCACAAAGCTGCAGGTGGGGGCTGAGGGCACCACATCCACCAGCACCCCTGGAGCTGCTTCCACCCATGACAAACAGGGTTAAAAATCAGGTTTCTTTTTAAAAATGGATCATTTGGAGCATCTTTACAACCCAGTTGCAAACACAGGCTTGGCTTTGCCTTCCCCACATGAAACGGGTTTTTGTTAGGGGCTGCCTCCCCACCACGATAAATAGGGTTAAAAATAATGTGGGTTTTTTTAAAACTAGATCATTTGGAGCATCTTTCCTTTACAAGAAGCTTGGCTTTGCCTTCCCCACATGAAATGTATTTTCTTTAAGGGCTGCCTCCCCCCATGATAAATACAGTTAAAAATCAGGATTATTTGTAAAAATAGATCCTTTGGAGCATCCTTCTGTTACGAACCAGTTGCAAACACAGGCTTGGCTTTGCCTTTCCCCCATGAAATGTGTTTTCTTTAGGGGGCTGCGTCCCCCCATGATAAATAGGGTTAAAAATCAGGTTTATTTGTAAAAATAGATCATTTGGAGCATCTTTCCTTTACAAGAAGCTTGGCTTTGCCTTCCCCACATGAAATGTGTTTTCTTTAGGGGCTGCCTCCGCTCTGAGCTGGGTTGTGGGCCCGGCTGGGAGGAGGCGCAGGAAGATCAGGAATTTCCTGCAGACCTGAAAAGCGGGTTTGTGGTCTGACCCTGCCTGTGCATGGCAAACGTTCCTCCCTTCGCACTGCCCCTCGTGCTCCGAGAGGCACACAGAGCTCTCCTTGTGCGCCGGAGCGTTCCAGACCCAAATGGAGCGCTCCAGACCCAAACGGAGCATTCCAGACCGAAACAGAGCGTTCCAAACCGAAACAGAGTGTTCCAGACCGAAACAGAGCGTTCCAGACCCAAACAGAGCGTTCCAGACCGAAACAGAGCGTTCCAGACCCAAACAGAGCNNCTTTACAACCCAATTGCAAACACAGGCTTGGCTTTGCCTTCCCCACATGAAATGTATTTTCTTTAAGGGCTGCCTCCCCCCATGATAAATACAGTTAAAAATCAGGATTATTTGTAAAAATAGATCCTTTGGAGCATCCTTCTGTTACGAACCAGTTGCAAACACAGGCTTGGCTTTGCCTTTCCCCCATGAAATGTGTTTTCTTTAGGGGGCTGCGTCCCCCCATGATAAATAGGGTTAAAAATCAGGTTTATTTGTAAAAATAGATCATTTGGAGCATCTTTCCTTTACAAGAAGCTTGGCTTTGCCTTCCCCACATGAAATGTGTTTTCTTTAGGGGCTGCCTCCGCTCTGAGCTGGGTTGTGGGCCCGGCTGGGAGGAGGCGCAGGAAGATCAGGAATTTCCTGCAGACCTGAAAAGCGGGTTTGTGGTCTGACCCTGCCTGTGCATGGCAAACGTTCCTCCCTTCGCACTGCCCCTCGTGCTCCGAGAGGCACACAGAGCTCTCCTTGTGCGCCGGAGCGTTCCAGACCCAAATGGAGCGCTCCAGACCCAAACGGAGCATTCCAGACCGAAACAGAGCGTTCCAAACCGAAACAGAGTGTTCCAGACCGAAACAGAGCGTTCCAGACCCAAACAGAGCGTTCCAGACCGAAACAGAGCGTTCCAGACCCAAACAGAGCGTTCCAGACCCAAACAGAGCGTTCCAGACCCAAACTGAGCATTCGAGACCCAAACGGAGCGTTCCAGAACCCAACTGAGCGTTCCAGACCGAAACAGAGCATTCCAGACCGAAACAGAGCGTTCCAAACCGAAACAGAGTGTTCCAGACCCAAACAGAGCGTTCCAGACCCAAACGGAGCGTTCCAGACCAAATGGAGCAGTCCAGACCCAAATGGAGCATTCCAGACTCAAACGGAGCAGTCCAGACCCCAACGGAGCGTTCCAGACCCAAACTGAGCTCTCCATGTGGAAAAACAAATGGAAAACGCGGCCCAGGCTGGGCCTGGGGCGGTGCTGGAGGCCTGGAGGCCACCGCAGGCCTGGCACTGCCACCCCAGTGTCCCCTCTGGGGATTCCAGGTTTTAGGAAGTCCCTCTGCTCCCACAGACACGGCCTTGGCTTTTCATGGAATTCTGGGCATGGATTTTAGGTGTTTTGCGGTGCCTTGTCCATGACTCCTTCCTGGCAGCAATTCCAGCTGGAATTTCTCCTTGGAATCGGCAGCGTCTCCCACCAGGAGAGCACGAGGAGAGGCTGGGACTGGTCCCTTCCCCTTGTCCCCACAGCAGGGAAGAATTCCCAGCTCCTTGTGAGCTGCTCCTCAAAGAAAGCTGGGCTGGAGGGCAGGGCAGCCACTGGGAACAAATCCAACACGGCAAATAAATATAAACGCGCCAAATAAAATAAATTAAAATAAAATAAACACAAATAAATAGAACATAATGGTATAATAGATAAAATATATATGATATAATATTATGTAAATACAAATAAATATAAATATGCCAAATAAAAGAAAAAGGAAAAGAAAAAGGAAAAAAAAGAAAAAGAAAAAGAAAAAGAAAAAGAAAAAGAAAAAGAAAAAGAAAAAGAAAAAGAAAAAAATATAATGGATATAATGCATATTATATGATATTATATTATCTAAATATAAATATAAATATGCCAAATTAAATAAATATTAATAAATATTATAATATGATAGAGATAATACATATGATATATTATCTAAATATAAATAAATACAAACAAGCAAAATAAAATATAAATAAATAGATATAAATATAATAATGCATTATGATAGATATATTTATTACATTATCTAAATATAAATAAATATAGGCCAGGAATTATTAATTTCTGAGTGAATTGAGTCATTTTGAGGGGCCCCAACCCCTCCTGCAGCAGCCAGGAGCTCTCTGAGGGCTCCAAAGACAGAATTATCATTTTGCTCATTCGGAGTGACACCAGAACCTCTCCATTAACGGGACTTTGAGCTCCTTGTGCTTTATGTCTGTGCTCGTGTGTGTTTGGACATTCATTATTCCTTTTCTCCTCGTGCTGGGCCCGGCTTTGTTCCTCCATCAGGATTTACGGCTGCCCTCTCCCCTGCTTCATTCCTTCGTTATGTTTTACGGCAGCTTTGCTATGCCTGATGCCCCCGCAGCCTCCCCGTGGATCCTTCCTGGATTTTATCCATCACCTTGCACGGCTCCTGCCTCACTCGGAGGTAAAAAATAATAATCTGGAGGGTTTTGAAGCGCTCACAGAGGTAAAAGTCCGTTGTTATCATTCAGCTGGATGGAGGCAGCTGCTGCTTTAGCTTTTCCTCACACAGCTCTGCAGGAACAGGAGGATCCTTTGGTTGAAAGGAGGCAGCAGTTTCCCCTCAATATTCGCCCAATGAGGGAAAATCAATGAACCCCTGCTGCTGTTTAATTGTTAGCAATGGAGGCTTCATGGAGAGATCCCTCCCGCCCTGATGAAGCCCTACAAAATTAAATGCTGGGTTCAGCTTCCCGTCAGGAGGCTTCAGAGGATGGTGAGATGGTTTGGGTGGGAAAAGAGCTTGAAAATCATCCAGTGCCGCCCCTCAGCTGAAACATTTCACCTCCTCAGGCTGAGAAAACGTTTGACCTCGGAATAGGTCTCAGAGTTATATATGGGGAAAAAACCCTGCAGCACTGGAATCAATCACGCCTTCCGCTGTCCCGGGCTGTTCCAAAATGCTGCTCCTCAAACTGGAACAGATTCCCGCTGTGGGTGTCCAGTCGGAGGTATTTGGGATGACTCCTGGCTGGAGGAGCCGGGATGAGGAGCTTGGAGCAGCACCTCGCTCACAGAGAGCTCACTGGCAGACAGGGATCCCGTTTCCATCTCCGTCACTGAGGGAACCACGGCCAGATCACCCCCAAAAAGGGAACACCTGGAAGTGCTCCCACCCCGGGCTGGCTCCACGTCCTTCGTGGAGTCATGGAATGGCTGATGTGGGAAGGGCCCACCCAGTGCCACCGCTGCCGTGGCAGGGACACCTTTGCTGCCCCAGGTCACCCCCAGCCCCGAGGCCACCCTGACGCTCATTTCTGAAGATTCTTTGCTGCCTGTAAAACTCAATTTGGGTGAAATTTTGTGGGGCAGTTTTACTCCAATAGGAGTTTTTCCAGCGAAATCCAGGATTCTGTGGGGCTGGAGTGCTCAGCCCTCACGTGGGAACCTTTATTTGAGTTGCTTTAGTGCTTTAACCTAAACCAGAAAGGTGACTATGGAACAAAATGGAATTTGATGGGGCATTTTGGGACGGGGCTTGTTGGGATAGATTCCAGCTGGAGATGTCAGCTTAGACTGGATCCATCTCAGATTTGAACAATTCCCCATTAAAATGAGGTTAAAATGGGTTAAAACCTCAATGATCCCAGGGAGTTTCATGGAAATGGACCGTGGGAGAAACCCTTTGACGATTACAGGCGGTTTCACCCCCAGGGGTGGAATTTACACCAATAATTTGAAAATCGTGATCAAAAATTCTTCAAAACAATTGAAAGGAATTTCTCTGAGAGCTCCTCGATGCGGCTGTGGGGCTGTGGAGTTGCCATATGGGATCTTTGCAGGACCGTGGAGTTGGTTGGATCTTTGTGGGACCATGGAGTTGATGGGATCTTTGTGGGACCATGGAGTTGATTGGATCTTTTTAAGGGTTTGGGTGAAGGAAAAGGAGGAAATAACAGAAAACGTTTGGCAATTACTGCCCCACTCTTCTGCGGCAGCACGGCCTGAACCCGAACAAAACACGGAGCTGCCGCTTCCTCTCCTTCCTGTGCTCCCACAAAAATGATCTGAGCGGAGTTTTTTATAACCCCAGCAGCAGAAAAGAGCGGAGATTCCACGAAATTCGCCGATGACCTCATCTGTTTTCTGTGGATACGGTTGGGAGGGCCCAAGGATGGGGCTGATGGGAAGTTTTTCCAAACAAAAATATCCCTTCTTTACGTATCCATTGGTGTTCCTGTGGATTTTCGATGTTCCACAGGTTTGGGAGCAGCTCTGGAGGCATCCCGCTGTTTTGATGGAATTCCATCCCAGCTGCAGCTCCAGGCTGGGTCCCACATCCAGGCCCGGCAGCCACGGGAGTTTGGGGTTCCCAAGAAGCTGCGTTTGAGGTCTCAGGGATGGGAGGAGAGGCTGTGGCCACGCTCGGAGCAACCTGCACAGGAATCCTCCCAATTTTGGGGGTTTTCCCCACATTTCCTCCGTCCCTGTGGCATCCCATGGGAATGCAGCACCCCCATGCTGGGAAAAACATGGGAAAAATGCAGCCAAACGTTTAATTCCCGTCCCACTCAGGCATTTCACCAAAACCCCTCATTTTCATCCCTAAATTCTGCTTTCCACGGAGCTGAGGTGAGAACCTTGGCTGCAGGGCCAGGCTCGGAGCAGCGAGGTTTGGGTTGGGAATCAGCTTTTGGCCTCTCCCGGAATTCTCACAGCTTTTCTTGGATCTTCACCTCGGGCAGGGAATTCACCTGGCATTCCCAGAATCCAGCAAGGGTGGGAGTGAGCTGGGTGAGAGCTGATTTGCAGGAGTTTGTTTGTGGATGAACACGGCCAGGAATGAGGCCGAGGGTCCTCAACTCACTCCAGGGTTTGGGATTTTGGTTTTTCCCTTCTTTTCTCGCCCGCTTTGCTCACATCACAATTCTGCCATCAGCTCCGTGGATCCAGACAGGATGAAAAGGCTGATCCAGGAATACTGGGATTTTATTTGTGCTCTGACTGTGCCAGCCAAACCTTCCTGGCCACCACAAACCCCTGAGTGGCTTCTCCCCGTGTCCCATTCCCGTCTGGGATGTAATTCCAGCTCTTTCCCAGGCACTCTGGCTTTCCCAGCTTCCCCCCAAGCCCTTTTCCCTCAGATCCCAAAGCTTTCCTGCCCCACATCCAGAGGTGCCGGCTGGCTCAGCCCTGGGAATGAGCTGCCAGCGTTTATCAGCAGCCTCTGGAAGGAAAACAAGAGCCCTTCCCTAAAATCCTGCACATTCCCAGGCCTCTGGAGTGGGATGAATGGAACCTCAGTGTGGCTTTTCCTCCACGGGGCCTCTGACTCTGATCCCAACAGATCCCAGCTGTGCTCCCAGAGGGATTTGTGGCACCAGGAAAAGGTCCTAGAAATGCAAAGAGAAGTCCAAGAACACATTCCCAGGGATGGGGGCTCCTGGGGGGGCTGTTTTGGAAAAGCAGCTCCCGGTCACACAAGGGGGGATTTGTGTCAGGATTTGTGTCGGGATTTGTGTCAGTCCCTGTGGATGCCTGGAAGGGGCTTTGGGACATCTTGTTCCATAACAAACCTGTTTGAGGAGGGAATTAACACCTCCTCCGTCTGCCTGCGGGGCAGGAGCACATTCCTGCTGCTCTGGGCATTCCAGGTTGCCTCAGGGACAATTCCAGCCCTGATTCTGCCGGAATTTCTGATGACCCCTCACAGAATGATCGGGATGTGCCCAGGGACAGGCCTTGATCCCGTCATTCCCACCCCAGAGCCCCCCTTCGCACCTGTCCTGCTGCCCAGGAAGGATTGGGAAAAACATGGGAAAAGTGCCCAGGAATTGGTAATTCCTGATCCAGAGGGAGAGCCAGAGGTCATCAAAATACGGGAGAAAGGAGCAAAGGAGAGGTTTCTCCATGGACATGAACATCCTTGGGCAGAATCGGGATGTGAAACATCACATCCAGTGGAAAGGAAACGCTGTTGGGCCTCCAAGAATTCCGGGTGTCAATGTGATTATCATGGAATATCACATCCAGTGGAAGGGAAACGCTGTTGGGCCTCCAAGAATTCCAGGTGTCAATGTGATTATCATGGAATATCACATCCAGTGGAAAGGAAACGCTGTTGTGCCTCCAAGAATTCCAGGTGTCAATGTGATTATCATGGAATATCACATCCAGTGGAACGAAAACGCTGTTGTGCCTCCAAGAATTCCGGGTGAGCTCCAGTGGGAAGAGCCAAGAGCATCCAACTCCCGGTGCAAAAATCCCTAATTAGCAGATCCTGCCTTCTTTTTGGAATGTTTTCCAAACACTGCTGATTCCCGAATCCTTCTGTCTCAGCATTTCAGTTTTTTGGGAAGCTCACCAGGAAAAACCAAAATGGGAGCAAACAGCAGCTTTTAAAGCTGGATGAGCTTCAGCCAATGCCAGGTTTTAATTATTTATATTCATTAAAGATGAGGAAAAGGAACATTTCCATGTCTTGTTCACCCGGGAATGTTGTGGGATTGAGGGATTGCAAACAGCTCCAGCTCCAGCACAACCCAATTCTTCAAGGGGAATAAAACATATGAAAATAAATAAAAATATATAAAGATATCTATATAAATATATAAACATATCAATATATAAATATATAAAATATATAAATATATTAAATATATAAATATACAAATATATAAATATATAAATATATGTTTATATATAAAAATATATAAATGTATTAATATATAAATACATAAATATAGATGTACAAAGGTAGATAAATATATTAAAAATAAAAATATTTTTATATATAAATATATAAAAATAATAACATTTCTATCTGTTATTTATACACATTCCCCAAAAATCCAGGGTTATTTCTTCCCTGGNTATATTAAATATATAAATATAAATAAATGTATTTATATTTAAATATCTATAAATATATTAATATAAAATATATTAAATATATAAATATACAAATATATAAATATATAAATATATGTTTATATATATAAATATATAAATGTATTAATATATAAATACATAAATATAGATGTACAAAGGTAGATAAATATATTAAAAATAAAAATATTTTTATATATAAATATATAAAAATAATAACATTTCTATCTGTTATTTATACACATTCCCCAAAAATCCAGGGTTATTTCTTCCCTGGATATTTGCATTTGAAAGGCGGGACTGAATTAATTCCAGACAAAATGTCAACACCGATCCCGCTCAGGAGGACGAGGTGTCCCTGGGATGTTTTTTTGGGAATGTGCAGGGGGACGAGCTCTGGCTGGGTCCCACCTCATGCCCGGAGCCTGGGCTCTCATTCCAGCCCTTCCTTGGGAATGGAGGGAAGTGTGGATGGATTTGGGACACGTCTGCTCCTTCCCACCGCAGGGAAAACAAATCCCGAGCGGCTCCCAGGGAATGAAGGCGAAGCTCACCCAGGTTTGGATGGAAAAAGGAGCCTCCTGTTCAGCACCGAACCCACACTGAGGGTTTGGATCCAGCTGCCTCTGGATTCGGGATCTGAGGAGCCCAAATCCCTCAGTTTGGGGCTGGAATGATGAAGGACGGGAGGAATTTGTCACCTGACAGGGACTTGTGGCTGGATTAAATCCCTGAGGAAGGTTCCTGAGCTGGGGAAGGTCAAAGACAGGGTTCAGACTTGGGTCTGGATTCAATCCCCCCGTTTTTCCAGGGAAAGGTCAAGGACAGGGTTCAGACTTGGGTCTGGATTCAATCCCCCCGTTTTTCCAGGGAAAGGTCAAGGACAGGGTTCAGACCTTGGTCTGGATTCAATCCCCTCATTTTTCCAGGGAAAGGTCAAGGACAGAGTTCAATCCCCTCACCAGAAGAAGGAAAATTTCATCAAAACCCCCATTTTCCTCTTTGTGCGTTGGCTGTTGTGGGCAAAAAATGGGAACCATCCGTAAAAAGTGACTGTGGAACAACAGTTCCAAAATCCTTGTTTTCTGCGGGAAAAGTTTCCTGCATCCAGGACTCTCCCTCTTATTCCAGGCACCTTCAATCCATGAAAAACCCTCAGAATCTGCAATTTCTGATGTCACTCAATCCCTCTGCCATTCCCATTCCCATTCCCATTCCCAGTGTCTGCCTTTGGGGCTGGAGCTCTCAAACTTGTGTCCATTCAATGGAGCTGAGTTTGGAAAATCCAGGAGAAATCTATGTTAAAATTAAATTAAATTAAATTAAATTAAATTAAATCCCCCCCAATCTTCCAGTCTGATTCCTGAAGGCCAAAGCCCAGCCCTGCAGCATTCCAGAGGGAGCAGGAATTTCCATGGAGGATTTTTAGACCCATTTAGGAGGTGGAAATCTGGGAAATGCCACAGCCTTTGAACCCTGGGGGTCTCCAGCATGGGTGGAGCAGGGAGTCAATGGGAAAGCTCCCAAAATTCCAACAGCAGAGATAATTCCAGCCTTTTCCATGAGCCCTGATCCCGGTGGCCTCTCTGCTGAGGGAAGTATTCCCTCTGCTGACTGGAGCAAGGAACTCTTCATGGACACAACAAAATCATCGTTTTTAGGGGGGAGATCAGAAAGGATCGCTTCCTAAATCTGCAGGAAAACCCCCAAAGCCAATTTATTTAGGGATGAAAGAGCCAAATAAAGTTCAGGATGAGTTTTTCCTCATGGAAAATTCCCAGCTTTCGATCGAGTTCTGCTGACGAAGTTTAAGAGCTCGGAATTCCTCCAGGCTGTGTTTGAGGAGTGTGGAAATCCCTGGGTATTCATTTTTAAGGAAATAAAACAACACAGGTGCTCTGTCAGAGCTCAGGAACACTCCAAATATCCCATAAATTTCCCCCCTAATTCCTGTTTGCTTTAGAATTCCCAGTTGTTATCCCTCACTCATTATTCCGTGTTTATTTTGCCCAAATTCCAGAAGCACCGATGTTATCAACATTTCTCCACTGCTGCAGAAACCTTTGGGTTTGGGGAGGAGGAGGGAATTTTTCATGGCTGTTTTGGGTCAGATTTTCAAGATTTTTTCCCCCGGCTCCCAAAATTTAAGGACTGAGGTGATGCCCCCTGTGCTGGGTTAGCAGGAGAGCAGAATTCTGGAGGGAATGGATTATCCAGCTCCTTGGCAGGAGCAGCTGTGCCTGTTTAGGGTTAATCTGAACTCCAATGAAATTATTTGATCCTAAAATTTGGCTGATCACGCTGTGGGGTTTTCCCCCTGTGGAACAGCCCAACCATTCCTGTAGGAAGAGCTCCATCCTTGGCTCCACAGGGGAAAAAAAATGGGATTTTACCTGTCAGTTGTGCTGTCTGATGGCTCGTGTGGAGAGAACTGGTTGGGATAAACCTTTGGAGCGCTGGATAGAACATTCCCGCCTTTTTTATGGGGTTCTGAAGGAGTTCGGACAGAGTTACCACACAGGGCCAGCCCTCAAATCCAAACTCAGCCCCAGAACATCTCAAATTCAGCTCCAGAACATCTCAGACTCAGATCCAGAATATATCAAATTTGGATCCAGAATCTCTCAAATTTGGATCCAGAATCTCCCAAATCCAGATCCAGAATCTCTCAACTTCAGCTCCAGAATCTCCCAAATCCAGATCCAGAATCTCTCAAATTTGGATCCAGAATCTCTCAACTTCAGCTCCAGACTCTCCCAAATCCAGATCCAGAATCTCTCAACTTCAGCTCCAGAATCTGGATCCAGAGCTGCAGGCTCAGCCCAGCTCCTGTCCAACAGCGAGGCGGGAACTGCACATTCCCACTTCGTTTCCTGAGCCTTCATCCCTTCTTAACATTCCCTTAAAAACCCACATCCCCGAGAATTCGGGATTTGACGGGGAGTCCATCCTGCACTGCCAGCACGGCCTGAAGCAGCCCCACCTCTCCCAGCCCTATTTTAATTTTTCTCCTCTCCTTCCCCACGTCCTTCGGTGCTGTCTGCACAATTCCATTCCGCCAGGAAACGTTCCCAAAAAAAGAAACAAGGAATGAAATTTGACTTCTCTATGCAAATCACGGCCCTGCGCATAATCAGGGAGGACACGCGCTCACCCGGTGTCCTCCAAACTGCGTTTCGGGATGAAAAATGTGCAGCGCTCCCTCAACCTCCAACCCCCAGGCCGTGCCCAGGCCGATGTTAAAAAGGATAGTTCCTAATTAAGGCATTCGTTTAAACCAGGTGACGATGATTGTTCCAAAATGGAAATGGGGTTTTAAGGACTTTCAGGGCTCCTTTTGTGTTGTTGGTGTTGAGGGGGTTTGGAGCTGAGGGGGAACAGGAAATGTTCCCTGCCAGGAGGGGCTGGGGAAGGGACACCTCTGCTGGTGGGGGTTGGATTGGATTGGATTGGATTGGATTGGATTGGATTGGATTGGATTGGATGGGTTGGATTGGAAGGGTTGGATTGGATTGGATTGGATTGGATTGGATGGGTTGGATTGGAAGGGTTGG
>VZTE01005041.1:21744-63104 GCA_013397775.1 Eulacestoma nigropectus | reverse complement strand
GGGAAGGGAAGGGAAGGAAAGGGAAAGGATCCATGGAAATATTCCCTTTTCCTGCCACGATGGAAATGGAGCAGCCGGGGCCCAGCTGATCACTCTCTCCATTACTCGCAATAATTACTGAATTATCTCGGATAAAAATCTCCCATTATCCGGGGCCCTAATGAGCCTTGGCAGTGCCGCAGGGCCCTGTGTTTGCATGGAATTGTGAGGAATTCCAGCCTGGAGCCACCCCTGACAAGGCCAAATCCCCTCACGGAGCAGCTCTGGTGTCACCGATCCCGACACAATCGGTGGGAGTCAAGTGGTGACACCACGAGCTCATTAAATCGATGGGTAATTAACGACACAATTACCGATCCTGATTGGAACAGATTCCTCAGGTCCCATCCCTGCCTGGCTCCAGCAAAATCCAGGTTTTCCACTTCCTTTGGTTTTGTGCTTCCTTGGATTTTGCCCTAAAGCTGCTCCCCTGGGATTTCCACAGTGGGGGATTTATTCGGGACAGGTCCCTGCCCTAAAAGTCCCATCTCGAACGCGCTCTTCCCCCTTTTCCAGGGGAATATTCCCGCCTGGAGGGTGAGGTGGTGTCCGCAGCCCCGTCACCCCTAGAGGGGGAAGGAGCCGCGGGGAAAGGGAAGGAGGCGCCTGCAGGAGCGACCCCACAGGCTGGAAATGCCGAATCCTTGGAATCTCACCCCAAAAAGGCTCCTGGAGCTTTNAACTCCGACTGCTTGGAATCTCCCCCCAAAAAGGCTCCTGGAGCTTTCCGTGGAGCTGGGGGAGCGGCGGGAAAGGGGGATCGGGGGATGAGGAGCCTGGGGTGGGATGCAGGTGCTGCAGGGATGTGGGGCAGGCTGGGACCCCCCCCCGAAATTCCTGCACTGTCACCGGTGGGAGAATCCAGGATCCATCCCAGAGAGCTCGGGAATTCCCAGTTCCTTGGATTTCATGGCCAAGACATCCCTGCCTGGAGAAAAGGGGGATCGGGGGGGTTCTCCTGGCTCTGCACAAGTCCCTGACAGGAGGGGGCAGCCGGGGGGGGGTCGGGCTCTGCTCCCAGGGNTCAGGCCTTGGAACTGCCCAGGGAGGTTTGGAGTGCCCATCCCTGGAGGTGCCCAAGGAATTCCTGGAGGTGGCACTCGGGGCTCGGGGCTGGGGACAAGGTGGGGATGGGGCACAGCTCGGACTCGATGCCCTTGGAGGGCTTTTCCAGCCTCAATCGTTGATGATTCCATGGTTTTTACCAGGCTTTTACATTAATGAACTTCCCAAAGAACTCTCCAAATTCCCTCTGGGATCCTCTTCCAGCCCATGGAGAAATCGGCACCCACGGAGAGGTTCCGCCTTTCCTGGGGGTGGAAAGGGACTCAGGTGAGGCATGAGGCCCATCCATCCCAAATGTGGGACTTTTCCCATCCCGAGGACGGGGCTTTTCCCATTCCCAAGGATGCGACGTTTCCCACCCCAAGAACAGGGCTTTTCCCACCCCAAGGATGGGATTTTTCCCACTCCAAGGACAGGATATTTCCCATCCCAAGGACGGGATTTTTCCTGCTGTGACAACACCCGCCTTGGATCCGAGGTTTAATTTCTGGTGACGCTGGAGCTGCAGGTTCCTCTCCTCAGGTAACGAACGGTTCCCCGAAAGATTCCCAGAAATTTTCAAACCCAGCTGCTCCAAACTTCCAAAGGCTGCGAGATTCTCCTGCTTTGTTGTTTGGTTTTATTTTAAATGGAGGGAAAGAAGCGATTTCCGCCTCCAGGGCTGGATTTTCCCAGTGGCAAAACTCCCCCTCCTTTCCCCGGTCATCACCTTTGGATGGAGAATCTCTCCCCGAGAAATAAATGTTCCCTATCCGCTTTCCGTGCTGATAATCGAATATCCATCGAGTCCTCTGCCCCTGGAGCCCTCCCTGGAGCTGCTGGAGGTTAAAATCAAAGAATTATTGGCACTCCTGATGGGTGCCCAGCCCCACAGCGCCGCAGAGAGAGGAGAATCGTCCCTTTATCTGCAGAGATTGTCGGACGAGGCTCAGAGCCAAGGCACAAACTCGCCCTGGCTCTCCATCGAGGTCTTCCCAGGCTCAGGAATACACACCAGGAGCTGCAAAATGGAATTTTTTTCCTCCTCCTCCTGCCCGTGGCAGCCTCGGGAATTGCAGCGTGAGAGCTCACCTCGTCCCTGCTGGATTGATTTTTGTTGGAGCTGCCGCAATTTTCCCGACTGGGCTGTCAGAGCCCTCCTCCTCCTGGATGTGCTCCCCCAGCAGTGAAAGGTGTCCCGCTGATTTCCCCTTTGGATCCATCAGGAAACCTCCCCCCGGTCACCCCCAGGCGTTGGGAATTCTGCACCCCTCACTGCTGGGTTCAGGAATTGTTCGTGGCAGGAAACCTTCCCTCCGCCCATCCCACCCCCCCGGCAGAGGGGAGATCCTCCCGGCGGAGTTTTCTCCCTGGGTTTTCCCTTTTTCCCCTCAGAGTCGCCGCTGATATTTTGGAGTCACCCCCACGCTGATATTTTGGAGTCGGGCCCTACAAAACTTCCCCCGGCGTTTCTGTGGGTGGTGTTCCCTCGTCCCGGCTTTCCCTGCCACCACAGCTCTTCCCTTTGGGACAATTCCTGCATCCCAGGGAGGGCATCCCTGCCTTTCATCTCCCGGGCATCCCACTGGAAACGTCTCCAGTGCGGGGACACAGAGAGGCCGGCTCCGCAGATTGGCTGAAAGGGCTCTTTGTTCTCCCCTGGCTGGGGCTGCAGCACCGTTTCCAGCCCACTCCAAGTCTCCCTTTTGTTTTTTTTTTTCCTTGGAATTCCGTCGTTTCAGCCATTCCCAGCTCCTCGCAGGAACCGTTCCGAAGGTTTCAAAGCTGATTTTCCCCCGGGAGCCCTCCAGCCCTGCTGGTTTTTCATCCTCTCGGGTTCCTGGGAGAGCTGCAGGACACGGGATGGATTCCAGGGGTGTGTGGGATCCCAAAGGGGTCTCCCTAACCCGGATTTCGCTGCTCACTGCGCTCAGTTCTGGTCCCTCGGTGGTGGCTGGGGAAGGACTCGCAGGAGGACGCTGAGGTCGGGATTAACCCGCCAGTGATTTTTTGCTGGTTTCCTCCTTTTCCTTTGTTTTCCTCGGAATTAGGTCTGGCAACAAGAGGAATGGATTCCTGGGTGTCCTGATGAGTGAAAGCATCAGGGCTGGCTCTGCTTTCTGCTCCGTGGTGTTTGCAGAGTTACCCACAGAGCGCCCCACGGATCAGCGATGCTCCAGAAACCTCGGAGTGGGAGGCCTGGATCCAGGGAAAGAGCAGTCTCCCGGCAGCTGGCTGGGAAAAGAGGCGTGAAAGGGGGGAAAAAAGAGAAGAAGTCAAATAAAAATGGTAAAAATGGCAGTGGAGGAGGCTGGAACAGCAACACATTCCAGCCCCGGCCCTCCTCGGCTCCTGGGAGACGTGGAGGAGACTCAGGGAGAATCCAAACCCTGGAGAGTCGTCGGGAAGGGCTGGGAATACCAGAAATGGATCTAAATTTCACTGGTTTCTGCAGGAATAAAGCTTTATTTGGTGGAAGGCAGCCTGTGAGGAGCAGCCTGACACTCCCTGTCCATAAAACTCCCTGGAGAAACTTCACCCCCCTCGTCCTTCCCATTCTGTGGAGCAGAGCCGAGGATCTCCCACCTCCAGAGAAATCCCTGGGATTCCAACCTGCACCGGGACTGAGCTGAAAACTCGGCCCGTCTCCTGATCCCAGCGGGATCCGAGTGGGGAGCAGGACGTGGCACCCCGGGCTGGCCCTGGCCCTGTCTCTGCAGGGTCCCTGTCCCTGTCCCTGCAGGGTCCCCCTGTCCCTGTCCTGCCCCTGTCCCTGTCCCGTCCCTGTCCCGTCCCTGTCCCGTCCCTGTCCCGTCCCTGTCCCGTCCCTGTCCCGTCCCTGTCCCGTCCCTGTCCCGTCCCTGTCCCGTCCCTGTCCCGTCCCTGTCCCGTCCCTGTCCCGTCCCTGTCCCGTCCCTGTCCCGTCCCTGTCCCGTCCCTGTCCCGTCCCTGTCCCGTCCCTGTCCCGTCCCTGTCCCGTCCCTGTCCCGTCCCTGTCCCGTCCCTGTCCCGTCCCTGTCCCTGCAGGGTCCCCGTGTCCCTGCGAGCCCCCTGGCTCAGGGAAGGGCCGGGTCCTGGTGCCTGTCCCCCAACTGTCCCCTGGCACCGTCCCCTGCCCAGCCCTCCCCCTCCCCTTCCCGGATTCTCTTCCCATATGCAAAATCATGCAAATGAGGCCGTGAAGACGGTAATTACACCGGAGGAATTAGCTGCTCATTAACGTCGACTTCCTGCTGGATTATTTCCATCGCTGTCCCTCCTTCGGCGGCCGGAGGGAAGGACCCGTCCCGCTCGCGGTGTTCCCGGGATTCCCGCAGGTTCCCCATGGATTCCCTTCCCCACCAGCCCTTCCCAGCGCTGCGGACCGGGGACAGTGACAGCTCCGAGTGCCACCTCTCTGTGGCACCTGTCTGAGTGTGCCACCTGTGAGTGCCACCTCTGAGTGCCACCTCTGTGTGACACCTCTGTGTGTGTGACACCTCTGTGTGACACCTCTGTGTGTGTGACACCTCTGCGTGCCACCTCTGTGTGTGACACCTCTGTGTGTGCCACCTCTGTGAGTGCCACCTCTGTGAGTGCCACCTGTGAGTGCCACCTCTGTGTGTGTGACACCTCTGAGTGCCACCTCTGTGTGTGCCACCTCTGTGTGACACCTCTGTGTGTGTGACACCTCTGTGTGTGCCACCTCTCTGTGCCACCCCTGTGAGTGCCACCTCAGTGAGTGCCACCTCTGTGTGTGACACCTCTCAGTGACACCTCTGTGAGTGCCACCTCTGTGTGTGACACCTCTGTGTGTGACACCTCTCTGTGCCACCTCTCAGTGCCACCTCTCAGTGCCACCCCTGTGAGTGCCACCCAGCTCCCAAGGGAACGGCGCGCCCCAGAGCCGTTACCGTTCCAGGGGAGTGAGAACTCCCAGCCTCGACCCGCTGGGAATGTTCCGCTCCGGAGTTGGGACGTCAGGAGCATTTCCACGCTCGGGAGCAGGAGAGGAGATTTCAGTCCTGAACACGACAACTCCCATGGAGTTCAAATCCAGAAGTATCCCTCTTTTCTCTTTATCTATTCTTTTCCTTTTTTTCCCCCCTTTTTTCTTTATTTTTGGCCTCTCGCTTTGAAGGAGAAGAAAGGAAGAAGGGAGAACATCGGCGCTGATCCCGTCACTCCAATCCCGGGATGGAATTAGGGTCGGGATCTTATTAACCGTTTCAAAGGGAATTCAGTCGGTCATTTCACGCTCCGGGAGTGAGGAGAGAAAAGTCAAGGAGAAGGAAAACACATTCCAGAGGCAATGTCAGGAATATTGGACCTCCTGCTCCGGGACTTTTTCCTCATCGGAGTCAATTAATTCCTAATGAGTTCCTGATTCCAGGTCAGGGCAGGGTTTCCTGGGATTTGTCTCCAGGTGAGAGCCAATCCTGCCTTCCCCGGGGACTCATCCCAAATCCAGCACCCCATCCAATCCCATCCCACCTCCCTGCCGGGAGAAGCAGCTTGGAAAAATGGGAATGACGCTCTGAGCTGCCCTGGCAACAACACAACCTCCGTCCCGAAGATGGAATTGTGGAGCTAAATGGAAAAGGCCTGGAATCCTCGGAGAAGCAGCCGAATCCCTGAATTCCTCCGTGTTCCGAAGTGCCCTCGCACAGTTGGTCACCCAAATCCCCAAACAGCACAGGAACGCCCTCCAACATTCCCAGGGAACGCCAGCAGGATCCATCCATGGATTTTCCCCCTGGAAGGGGCCACGTGAGGCGGTTTTTTGGGAATAATCGCTGGGCTCCGCAGCCAGCCGAGCTATTTATGGAAACCCATTAAGGCAAATCCCGGCTCCTCGCGCCTCGTTCTCCCTTCTTCCCGTTCCATTCGCTCCTGGAAGCAGCCGGAGCCGCCGGGATTGGGGGTTGTTATCCACAGCTGGGAGCTGGCTTAGGATCCAAAGGAGGATGGAATAAATAAAATCGGGATAAAAATAGCGCGGCTCCCACCCGGGATGGGGCCACGGGCACCGATTCCGGCACAGCTCCCACCAGGAATTTCGGGAATTGTTACCTGTTCCCAAACTCTGCCTCCTCTGGATTTCCACCCCGCTCTTCAGCGCCGTGAATTGGGGATCATGGGAACTCCGGGAAGAGGGATTTAGGGAAAATATCGGTGCTGAGCACCCACGGGAGTGTAGGAGTGGGAATGAAGAGGTGATTTGGGATGGGGGCGTTATATCCATATCCAATGCTCTCCTGGGGAATAGGGATGGGTTGGGAAACCGAGCCCTGTCTGATCCAAGAAGGAATTCCTCCCTGCTCCACTTCAATCCCAGCTGGGAGCAGGAATATCCCACTCCTCCTGCAGGACACCCCACTCAGATCCTGCCTTTCCTCCAGGAAAACCCTGGGTGAATTTTCCATGTCCTCAGCTCATCCCCCTTCTCTCCAGGAAAACCCTGGATGAATTTTCCATGTCCTCAGCTCCTGCCCCTTTCTTCCAGGAAAACCCTGGATGAATTTTCCATGTCCTCAGCTCATTCCCACCCCTCCCCTGTGCCAGGCTCAGGGGACTGGGCTGGGCTCAGCAAAGCCTCTCCTTTTCTTTGGGAGCTCCCACCCCTCGTTCCTCAAAGGCCTTTCCCCATCCCAGCTTCTCCAGACCTTTGGGAGGCAGAGAAATCCCCCACAGGAAGCCCCGGCACGGAGGGATCCGTGCTCTGAGCCCTCATTCCACCCAATTTCCCGGCCTCTTGCACGTTTTGGGAGCCACCATCCAGCAAAGCTGTAAGGAATATCCCAGTGCCACCCGTGCCCGGGGTTTAACGGGATTCGGGATGTCCTGGTGTCCCTGGAGCGACACTCCGGGAGCTGTCACCATCCCCCGAACCCCGCACATCCCTGAGCGCCCCCGGAGCGACCCCACAGCTGCCAGGAGCAGACCTGCAGCCTCACAATTCCAGCTGTTCCAATCCGAGGAGCCCCTGGAGCCCTTGGATATGAAAAGTTGCGGGCCCGGAGCCAAATCACCCCCCAGGCCACGATTCCTGGGGTTTTTTTAGGGAAATCGGAGTGGGATTGATCTCTGCAGCCCCGTGCCAGGCTTATCCCAGCCCCATTTACAGCCCCTCCCTTAATGGGGTTTATTTATGGCCTCCTCGGAGAAAAAACCCATTTAAAACCCCGTTTTCAAGGCATTTCCAGCGAGCTCCGTTCTGTTTCTCCAGCGAACGGATAAATGATGGAAACGCAGCTCCAAACACGGTTCGGATCCAGGGATTTGGCAGCGTGGAGCTGCAGGAGCCTCTGCAGATGTTCCGCCTCCATGGGCAGCACCTGGAGCCTCTTTCAGAGCACAAAAGCTCCTGGAATTCCTGCCCTGACTGCCGGGAATGCGGCTCCCACCCCAACACAAATCCCGGTCACTCCTTATCTCTGGTGATCAGCACCTGCCTCTCCGGAGGTGCCAAACGCTTCCAGAGCCTCTGGAAGCAGCACAAACCCTTCCTGTGCCGGCGCCGGGAGCAGTGCAGGGGCTGCTTTTCATGGAGGGGGTGGGGGAGCAGGACCCAGCAGGACCCCTGGGATGATGGAGCAGGAACACAGCGGGATCTCTGGGATGATGGAGCAGGAACACAGCAGGATCCCTTTGGGATGACGGAGCAGGACCTCAACAGAATCCCTGGAATGATGGAGCAGGAACCTCTTGGGATGATGGATCAGGACCCCTTGGGATGATGGATCACGATCCCCTTGGGATGATGGATCAGGACCCCACCCTTAAGATCCCTTCCAACCCAAACCACTCCAGGATTCTCCGGCTCCAAAATTCCAACCCCCCACACCTGTGAGACGCTTTAAGGCAGCACTGGCGCTTCCGCGCTTGAGCCCTCGAGGTTTTCCCAGCACTTTTTGGGGTTGGTTTGGAACTGGCAGGAATTTCCAGCCCTGGCCCATCCCGGGCCGAGGAGTTCCAGCGGAAAAGCACCGGGAACAGCCTCCTGTTGTTTGTCTGAGCTTCGTTCCTGCGCTGGGAATGGCCTGGGAACAACAGCCCCTTGTTCAGCTCCCAGCCCCAACCGCGGCCCCTCTCAACGCCCGCTTTGCAGATAAAAGGGTCACAAAGTCCCCTGCCGCCATCCCAACATCCCCTCCCCGGAGCAAAACCCACCCAGGACACGGAATTTTTGGCAGGAAAGGGAGAGGAGGGGAAATCCCAACGTGCCGGCCCTGCAGCTCTCCCGGCGCCGCCGCAGCTGCCAAGGTTTCCGTTTCCCCCGAGGTCCCAGCTCCGTCCCCGGCCGGGTTTGTTCCCAGAGGGATGGGAGAGCAGGAGAAGGGCGAGTGCTGGGTGGTGGTGCCCGAGCCCAGCTGGCAAGGGGCGGCTTTGTTCCCTGAGGGAATGGAATGGCAGCAGCGGGAATTCGCCTTTGGGCAGGTTTGGGGTTTGTTTATGGGGTGAAGGCAGAGCTGTTCCTACAAGGACACCGGGACTGACCCCTGCAAACCCAAGGGCAGCTCGTGCTGAGCTGGGATTTTGGCGGAGCCTGGCAGGGAGTGATGTCCTGTCCTTAAACCGAGAGTTCCAGGTCCTTTCACCGACTCCGTTCCCAAAACAACCCCAAACCCGGCCCTTACAGAAATATTTCCGTATATCAGGATCTTCTCCTTACACATCGAGAGAATCAAGGCTGCAAAGGCGTCCAAGAGCCCCAAACGCAGCTGCAAGGAATGGGATATTCCAACTTCCGACTTCAAGCCAGCCGGGTTTGCACCTGGAGCCGGTCAAGGGAAGAGCCGTGGGTTCCCTAAACCAAACCCTAAAGATGCTGAGCTCTTTAAAGCCAGGCTCAACCGCGCAAGGGCTGCTCATCCCAACATCTCCAGCAAATCCCGGTTTCCTCGGAGGTTCATCCCCACCCCAAAACCGCCCGCACTGGGAGCTTTTCCCGCTGAGCTTTCAGCCCTATTTGGATGCACGATATTCCCTAAATCCCACCTGGTTCCAGCCTCCCCCGTCCCCGCTCCCTGGGCTTTAGGAGCCGTCACTGAGGTGTTACCGAGGCCCCGTTCCTGCTGCAAAACGGTGACACCCGGCTCGTGCTGCTCTCGGGAGTGCCCCGAATAAACTCCAGCCAGACCCGGCAAAGCAAACCCGCAGAGCCCCTTCGGTTTTGTTTGTGGGGTTCCTCCTCCTCTATTTTGGTGCCTGATAATCCCAGCCTCGCACAGGGCTCAGGGGTTCCGAGGAGCGCTAAAAGGAAGATCCCAAACCGCCAGAAAATAGGATTTAAAGGATGAGCATCCCTTTGAGCAGGTGGCAGGGAGTTGGATGGGCAGCAGGGAAGGATTTAGGGTGGGGATGCAGCCCCTGACCATCCTCCAGAGGGGCTCACACCTCTCATTCCCGCTCCTCTCCAGAGTTTTTCCTCGCTGGAGCTGTTCCAAATAATCCCAAACTGCCAAGAACTAGGATTTAAAGGATGAGCATCCCTTTGGAGGTGGCTTGAGCTGGTGGCAGGGAATTGGATGGGCAGGGAAGGGTGAGGGGCAGGGATGCAGAGACACAAAGAGGAGACAGGTCAGGGATGGATTGGAGTGTTCGGGAATTGGGATGAGGATATTTGGGATAAATTCCTCCCTGTGAGGATCGGGATGAGGATATTTGGGATAAATGCCTCCCTGTGAGGATCGGGATGAGGATATTTGGGATAAATTCCTCCCTGTGAGGATCAGGATGAGGACATTTGGGATAAATTCCTCCCTGTGAGGATCGGGATGAGGACATTTGGGGTTCCTCATTCTCGGGCAGCCTGGAGCCCTTCAGAGGCCGAAATTCCCTCACCCCTCCGCGGCTCCTGGCAGATTTTGGGGCGAAACGTGAAGAGCTCTGCTGCCGACAGGTGGATTTTCCCAGGCTCGGGAATGCAGGGAGCGACGCTCCCGCTCCACGTGGGGGATGAAGCGCGCTGGGAACGCCGGGCAGGTCGTTAGGCATTAATTAGCATTAATTACCCCCCTCCGCAGCAATCAGCGCAAGGGCCACCCCTGCTTTTCTCTCCTCTAATTCCGTAATTGGAGGGGAGGGAGGAGGGGAGAGGGGAGAGGAAAAGCGGGGCGGGAGTGGAAATGGCTGCGCAGCTCCGCCGAGCGCTAATTGCGGGTTTGTTTGGAGGGCAGGGGGTAATTAGTGCCCATCAGGGCCGGCGGATCCTTGGAAAATCCTGAGGGAATCTCGGCTGAGCCCCTGCCGCCTCTTCTTTCCTCCCCTCCCTGCTGAGGGGATCCCTTCTTCCCTGCGGCTTCCAGAGCCCAGACCCGGCCGGGTGCTCCCCCCAAAACCCATCCGGGATGATCCGAGAGCAATTCCCATCGCCGGGATAACTGGAAAAGGGATCTTTTCCCAGGGATCCTCTGGGATCCTCCTCGGGTTCGCGACGCTCCCTTCACCTCGGCTGGGGAAACTGAGGCACGAAGCATCGGGGCCATTCAGGCTGGAAAACCCCTCAAAAATCGCCACATCCACGCTTTTTTTTCCGAGTCCTTAACGCAGGGAATCGGCCACGGCCTCTCCAACCTCTCCTTCCTGGAGAGCAATTCCGGGGGGAAAAACGGAAAATCCATTTATCATTAAAATACAATTTAACAACTGTTAAAATAACCTGAGCTCCCCCTCCCCAAATTTACAGCCACGGCAGAGCTTCCCCAGGAGTTTTAGGCGCACGGGGTGACCTTTTCCATGGGGACAGGGAGGTTTATCCAGCCCAAACGCGATGTCCCCGAGCCCGGTGATCCTGGCGGGCGTTTTCCCATTTTCCCTGATTTATGGAGAGCTCCCAGCGCAGCCTCCCGTCCCTTCCAGAGGGAATTCCCTCCCCCAGCGCTGGTGTTGGATCCGCAGCAGCGCCGGGAGCCCCGCCCGGGGTCGGAGCTCGCTCGGCTGAAAGGTCACGGGATGGAAATGGAAACGCGGCCTGGAAAAAGGAGAATTCCCGGGAGTGGGATGTGGTTTACACCGGGAAAACCCTCACAAATCCAGGGCGGGAGCTGCGGGGCTTTCACAGCCCGGTCCTTCCGTGGCCTCCGCGTTGTCCCCTGCCCTTGGATCGGGTGGCTCGGGAAGGGCTGGGGGATTCCCGGCTCTCCATCCATCCATTCCCACCCTGCCGGGAGCTGCGGAGCCGCCGGGGGCTGGCAAGGAGAAAGGGAGGGAGTGCAGGGAAGGAGCTGGAATCGATGATCCCTGTGGATCCCATCCACCTCGGGAAATTCCACGATTTTATGATTGGATTTTCAAGCCGTTTCCCACCTCCCACCCACACTCCCCATGGTTCTGCTGACCCAGATTTTGGGGTTTCTGTTCAGAGGAAGAGTTGGAATTAACGATCCCTGTGGATCCCATCCACCTCAGGATATTCCATGATTTTATGATTGGATTTTTGAGCCATTTCCCACCACCCATCTCCTCTGCCACACTCCCATCCACGATCCCCATGGCTCTGTTGACCCAGATTTTTGGGTTTCTGTGCAGGGCCAGGAGTTGGACTCGATGATCCCTGTGGATCCCGTCCACCTCAGGGTGTTCCATAATTTTATGATTGGATTTTTAAGCTGTTTCTCACCTTCCACCCACACTCCCCATGGTTCTGCTGACCCAGATTTTGGGGTTTCTGTTCAGGGAAGGAGCTGGAATCAATGATCCCTGTGGATCCCATCCACCTCAGGATATTCCATGATTTTATGATTGGATTTTTAAGCCATTTCCCACCTCCCATCCATGATCCCAATGGCTCTGCTGACCCAGATTTTGGGGTTTCCATGCAGGGCCAGGAGTTGGAATTGATGATCCCTGTGGATCCCTTCCACTTTGGGATATTCCATGATTTTATGAGTGGAGCTGGGATCAGGCTCCTCCAGGAAATTCAACAAACAGAGCTTTGTGAAGATCTCCCCTTGTTCTTTCTTTTTTCTTCTACTTCCTTTCTTCTTTTCCTCTCTTTTTTGGCTTCTTGCCACGCAAAGAAAAAAAATCTGGGGCAAGAGGTGACGAGAAAGCGGAATTTGGGTCAATCCAGGAAAAAAACCCCTGCCAGGCAATGAAAAAGGAACGGATTTCGTTGGGATTTGAAGCGTTCCTTTAAACTCCTGGAAAATGAAACGGAGAAAAGCCCCGACGGGAAAGGTCGAGGTGAGGCTGGAAAGGGAACAGCGGGATTTTCCTTCCCGTGTTTAGCTGGGAGGGGAGGAAGGTCGGAGTCTGAATCCACGATTTTCACAGCTCCAGGAATGGCAGAACGGCCATCCTGGCGCATCCCAGTGCATCCCAGTGCATCCCAGTGCATCCCAGTGCATCCCGGCGCATCCCGGCGCATCCCGGCGCATCCCAGTGCCTGCTGGCAGCCGCAAGAGCCCTTCCTTCGCATGCCCCTCTCTTTTCCAGGTCATTTCCAACCCTTGGGAAGCCGATTCCAGCTTGGCCCGTGCCCATCCCGCCCTCCCGGTGCTGCCCATTCCAGGCAGGAGTCACCTTTTCCATGGAATTCGGGTGCCACCAACCCCTGGCAGCGCTGAGCTGGGCCCGGTGCTTGTACTGGGAAGGGCTCCCCGATCCCTGGGGCAGCAGAGCCCGTGAGTGCTGCTGGGCAGGGAGATTTTCCATGTGCTCCCTCCATCCAGGAGGATCTGGGGCAGTCGGAACGGGTTCTCCTGGATTTTCAGGATGTCCCCCGGAGCAGCAGGATGCTGCGGGAATGTCCCAAAGCGCGTCCCGAACCTGGTTCCCAAAACTTCTGGGGAGTGCTGGAACAACCCCAGAGCTCCAGGCGGATTAAAGGGATTGGGGCGGGAATACTGAGGGGAAGTTACGGAATAAGAGCACAAGAAATCCCGAAAGGTGTCTGGAAAGGGGAAAAGCAGGCACGGGGACAGCAGAGCCAGGGCAGGGAGGGTTGGAGGAGCCACAGAGGGAATCTTGGAGCGTTTTCCATCCACGTGCTCCGGGAGGGAGGGAGGGAGGCGATTCCTGCGCTGCCTCATCTCCCGCCGCGATTAATTCGGGAACGGCGAATTCCCACTCCGGCTCATCAGCCGCGCTCTTCCCCTCGCGGCTGCTTTCCATCGGCTCATCCGTATGGAAATATCCCGGATCCGGAGCTGCGGGAGAGCTCCCGCCTGGAAAAGCCACGCTCCAGCGGAGCCCAGCACGGGACAATCCCCTGACACCGGGACAAAATTCCATGGCCGGCTTCACATCCAGGCAGCCGGAATTCCCCACTTTCCTGCGGCCTTTCGGACAGTTTGCCATTAAAACATTGAGGGATGACGCTGGATATTTGAATCCCAAAATGTCTGATGGAACAGTTGGTGCTCCAGCGAGTCTTGGGAGCACCACATCCCGCTCAGACGGGCGTGGAAAGGGATTTGTGCAATTCCCGGGAGCTGAGGGAGGTCCCGGCGCCTGGCGCAGGGCGGCTCCTTCCTCTGGGCTCCGCGGATCCCCAAAAATCCGGCAAACAACCAAAGCCACCTGGGTCTGCGGCCGTGCCCGAATCCCGGGAATGCCGGCAGGGATGTCAGCAGGTGGTGCTCTTCACCTGGGAGCCGTGCCCGGGATCCGGGATTGCGGGAAGCTGGGGAATGGAATTCGGGACCGCTCCGTGCTCGGGAACTGCCCGGGCTCGGCCGCTCCATCGCCGCTGCCACATCCCAGCCCGGATGTGAATCCCGGAATCCCAGGATCACAGAGCTTGGAAAAGCCCTCCAGGGTCATCGAGTCCAAGCTGTGCCCGATCCCCGCCAGGGCTCCGAGTGCCACCTCCAGGAATTCCTTGGACACCTCCAGGGATGGAGATTCCAAACCCATCCCTGCCATCCCAGTGGGATAAATCCAGGGTTTACCTGGATATTGGATATTTGGGAACATTTCCTCATGGAAAGGGCTGTCCAGCCCTGGCACAGCTGCCCAGGGCAGGGGTGAGTCCCCATTCCCGGAAGGATTTGAATCCCTGTGGATGTGGCACCTGGGGACAAGGTCAGGAGTGGGTTAAAGTTTGGATTCCCTGATCTTTCCCAAGCTGAAGGATTCCGTGATTCCAAGACTCGCGGGACAGAAATCCCTGAAAACCAGCTCGGTTTTCGAGGTTTTCCGCAGATTTTGGCCGCTCTTGCCTTGTTTTGGATTCCAAGGGTTGGGCCAGAACCTCGGGAATTCCCTGGGGGGCAATAACGTGGATTCGGATGGAAACCTGAGCCCCAGGGCCTCGGGATCCTGAGCAGGGATTGACTCCAAACCCTCCCTGCCAGGAGGAAACCTCCGGCTCCAGCTCAGGGAGCAGCAGAAGGAATCGTTTCCCTCCCCAGCTGCATCCTCAGCTGCTGCCAGGAGGGAAAATATTGGATTAGGGGGATTGGAGAGAAATCCCCGTCTGGGCCTCAGTTTCCCGAAGAAAGAGCTCAGCCCAAAAACTCAGAAAAACCCCTGCTTCCACCGGGATTTTAGGATTTTGCCCCAAAAAATTCCCTCTCTGCCCCGAATTCCTTCTCTCCCCCTTTTCCAGCGGCTCTTCCAGGTGGCTCCCGGCCCCTGCCGTGACCCAGGTGTGGAGATTTGTCCCAGCCCCGGCTGATGAGAGCCCTGGCGTGATCCAATTACCCCGGAATCGCTTTGGGCCGTGGCCAAACCGAGGGAAAATGCAAATCCAGGTGTTAATTCCCGGCGCCTAAAAATAGCCAGGGATGTTTGGAGGAGACACAGGTGAGGGAATAACGGGAAGAAAGCAGATTTTGCACAGGTTCAGCCTTTCAAACCCGAGCTGATTCCCTCGGGAATTCCTGCAGGGCGCTCCAGACAGGGCAGTGGGGAGGATTCCCGATTCCCCTCCCTCAAATTCCCGGTCCTGGTGGGGAATTCTGCCTCTTCCCGGGGGATGCCACCCTCAAGCATCCCAGTTTTGCAGGGAAAGGGACCAAATCCCCGATTTATCGGCCTTGAGCTGCAAAGCCGCGACATTCCTGGTGGGAATCCCTCCTGCCCTGCGCGAGGAAGATCCCAGGGATTGTTTAACGCCAGGATTGGCGGCTGGAGGGAACTTTTCCACACAGACACCTCACCTCACATTCCCAAATGAGCTCCTGCCCTATTTAAAGGTTGTGGGAGGGGATGGGATCCAGCTGGATCCAGGGGGGTGGTCCTGGGGGCCGGCAGGCGTCTCAAGCACTTCCAGACTTCTCCAGGGGTGGTTTTTAAAGGGAATGCTGAGGATTTCTGGGGTGGGATGCAGGGATCACCCAGCAGCTCCTGCTGCCTGGTGGGTTTGGATCGGAGCTGGAGAGATCCCCAGGCCGTGAGAGGAGGGGGAGTCTCCTGCCTCTGTCACGATGCTTTCCCCAAAATTCAAGGAATCACAGAATCCTGGAATGGTTTGGGTTGGAAGGGACCTTAAATCCCACCCAGTGCCACCCCCAGGGACCCCTCCCACTGTCCCAGGCTGCTCCAGCCTGGCCTTGGGCACTGCCAGGGATCCAGGGGCAGCCACAGCTGCTCTGGGAATTCCATCCCAGTCTCTCCCCACCCAGAAATTCCTTCCCAATTTCCCACCCTGCTCTCCATTTAAAGCCTCCCTGTGGCTCAGTGGGCCAAATCCAGGGAGAAATCCCATGGCAGCGCCGGGAATCCCAAATCCCCATCCATGGTGGGAGCAGCGCTCCTGTTTTCCTCTGGAATTCATCGCCAGGGAGGAAATCGGGCGGGAGCTTTATCAGGAGCAGCTGCTCCAGTTCCCCGTTCCCAGCGACTCCGCGGTGGCGGGAGGGGATGACAAAAAACGAGGGAGGCAGGATCCGCTCGGAAGGTTTGGATTTGATCGGAGTGGGAATTCTGGGATGGGTTTGGCATTTATTACAATTTTAATTAGAATTAATTATCATTGTTTCGTTCCAGGCACCAGCTCCCCATTATTTTTAATTGCCTTTGTTCCTCGTTAGATCCAACGCGGATCCGGCAGCGGGCACAATCCCTCACGGAATGCAGATCCAGGCACCGAATGACCGGGCTCCAGCAGTCCTGGAAAAACTCGGAGCGTCTCTATAGCGGGAAATATTCCGTTAGGGAATTCTCTGTCCTTTTTGGGATGTGGGACACGGGGCGAGCTGTCCCGTCCCGGGCAGGACATAGGCGGGAATAGGAGGGCCGCAATTCCCAAGGGTGCATTCCCGCTGCCCATTGTCCTGGAGCAGGTGAATAACAGGGAATGTTGCCTGGGCTGCTCAGGAAACGCTGGAATTCCCGGAGCGGGAATTCTGCTCTTTGCCTCCAGTCCCGCACAATGGCCCGAAAATCCTCGGAGCGTCCGCCTTGCCCAGATATCCATCGCTCCCGCCAGGCCTCCGGAGCGGGACAGGGAGCTGTATCCGGCCATTCCCACTGGGATTTCAGCGCTCTTTGTCCTAAAGGGCTTCCTGTCCTTGGAAAGCGAGGGAAAGAGGCCAGGGGCTAAAAAAGGTGGGAAGAAACACATGGAGGAGGCTCGGGTGAGGAGGATTTGTGGAGCCCCGGAGAGGGAGGGTGGGAGGAATGGGAAGGGGTGGGAATGAGGATGAGGAGGGGTTGTTTATGTCTGGGAATGCGGAGGATCCCGAAATAGGACTTGGGTTTTGCCAGAGCTGGGGGACAGGGAGGCAGGAGGGGACTCACGGTGTCCATGGAGTGAGGTGGGAGAGGAGCAGCAGTTTCTGGGATGAGCCTTGGGAGCAGCTCCCAAGGGATAAATCCTCTTTTTTTGGGGTAGCCAGAAAGGCTCAGGGAGGATTTAGGACCCTGAAGCCCCTTCCCAGCTGTGTGTCCCCAGGGAGGGCCCCTGGCCACTCCGGTGTGGCCGTTCCCGTGCCATTCCCTGAAATCCCTGTCGGCCACCCCGGGATTGGTGCCTCCGGGCCGTTCATTTTCCAGTGAAACCCCAATCCCGGAGTTATTTTTGGCGGCTCTGCTCACATCCCAGAGGTTTACAGAGGCTGATTCACGGGGTGCGAAAAAATCCCGAATAAACCACATTTGGGGTTGTCCCGTCAAATCCCGGGGTCTGCAACGGTGCTGTGGGAATGGAGAATTCCTGTGAGAGCCGTTGAGGGGGAAGAACAAATAAAAAACAGGGATTGGGATATAATCAGAGGCTGTTCCCGGCCTTCAGCCCGAATTCCAACACCTCGGGCAGGCGGTTGCTCGTTCCTGCTCTGCCAAACCCGGCACAGTGGGGTCATTATTGGGGCTGGGACAGGCTGGAAACCGGGATGGGAGCCCCTTCCCGCCTGGAACGCCGAGCCCCTGCTGCAGGCAGCGATTGCTGCTGCCGGGAGGGGGATGGGAATTGCCCGGCTCTGGAAATGGGGGGAAAAGGGAGGGATTTGGGGCTCTGGTGCTGTCGCCATCTGGGGGGGAGATTCCCGAGCTCCTCCCAGCAGGATGGGATTTGTCCCTGCTGAAGGCTGAGGGTTGGAATATCCATCCAGCTGCTGAATTCCTTAGGGGATGAAGCCCTTGGAGCAGAGGTTTCTGAGGGAAGCAGGGTCATAAAGACAGATCCCAAACCCAGACAGAGGGATATTCCCTGGAATTGGGGCCAGCAGGACATCTCTGGGTTTGCTGGCACAAAACCTGGAGCGCATCCAGCCCGTGGGGCTGGGGAATTTTCCTGGGAGCCTCCTGGGCTTTGGCACTTGCCCGTGGCTGGGGATGGCTCCAAGGGCGCTGTGGGGACATCCAAACCCTGCCTGCTGCTCCAGGGCTGGATCCATGGGGGCCTGGCCCTCCCAGACCTGTCACTCCAGGCACTCCCGGGAATCCTTTGGGAAAGGAGCTGTGAGGGAGGGTCTGGGATGCTTCCACTTCCCACTCTGGGACGGGATGGATCCCACAGCTGGAACAGCGGCTCCCGGGGGATGGGGACGCTGCTGGGATGTGGGGACACAGCGGCTCGGCCAAAATCATGGAATGGTTTGGATTGGGATGGACCTTAAATCCCACCCAGTGCCACCCCTGCCATGGCAGGGACCCCTCCCACTGTCCCAGGCTGCTCCAGCCTGGCCTTGGGCACTGCCAGGGATCCAGGGACAGCCACAGCTGCTCTGGGAATTCCAGCCCAGCCCCTCCCCACCCTCCCAGGGAACAATTCCTGCCCAATATCCCAGCCAGCCCTGCCCTCTGGCACTGGGAAGCCATTCCCTGTGTCCTGTCCCTCCGTGCCTTGTCCCCAGTCCCTCTGCAGCTCTCCTGGAGCCCCTTCAGGCCCTGCAAGGGGCTCTGAGCTCTCCCTGGAGCTTCTCCTCTCCAGGTGAACATTCCCAGCCTGTGCTGGGATCATCCAGGGCTGCACTGGGATGGTCCAGGCTGTACTGGGATGGTCCAGGGCTGTGCTGGAATAATCCAGGGCTGCACTGGGATCATCCAGAGTTGCACTGGGAGGGTCCAGGCTGTACTGGGATGGTCCAGGCTGTACTGGGATAGTCCAGGGCTGTGCTGGGATCATCCAGGGCTGTGCTGGGATCATCCAGGGCTGCACTGGGATGGTCCAGGCTCCTCAGCAGCTCTGCTGTTGCCATGGAAACCGTCCATCAACCACCGCCCTGACGGGACCAGGGCCAGGCGGAACCTTCTCCCTCCACTCCGGACCCCGGAGCCGTCGGCACCAAGAACTCAGGCCAGGCCCTGGGCAGGCAATGTTTAAATGACTTTATTGTTGATCTTTTTTCCTCATTTTATAAATGGGCACAGCACAGAAAGGATTAAAAAAAATAGACAGTACCATTACAGTGCTAGATCCATTGGCAAAGGTTATTTTTGAGAGTTTTTTTTTTCCTTTTTTTTTTTCCTTTTTTTTTTTTTGTCGTTATTTTTTAAATTTTTTAAAGGCTTGGCCATTGAGTAAGAACAAAAACCATTAACAAACATTTCCTTTTTTTCTCCTTTCTCGAAACAGACACTACGAAGCCATTTCAGTACTAAACTCTAGGAGAGTTATGTACAAAAAAAATGTTCTGTTTAAGATATGTCTCCTATTAAAAATATTTACATGCATTTTTTTCTTCCCTCCCGGATTCATTGAAAAATCCAACACTTGAAGTATTCCAGATTTTTTGTTTTTTTCTCCTCTTGGATCGGAAATCAGCTCCAAAAAAAACAAACAAACAAAAAAAAAAGGGAAGTTGGAATCTTCTGGAAAGGGAGAATTGTATTTATTTTATTTTTATTTTTTTTTTAAATTTTTATCAACGGAAATTTTTCTTTTTTGGTCTTTTTTTTTTTTTTTAATTATTTTTATTTTTTAATTTGTACAAGAAGGTTTGATGTTTATTTACAGGGGGTGAGGGTTTATCCTGGAGGTGCGGTGTTGAGAGGGAAGGGGGGGGGATTTTAAAAAGTTTTCCTATCAAACTGCAACGGATTCCCGTTTTTCGGGAGTCTGGGTTGATTGTCAGCAGGACTGGGGCGGCTCCGGCCAGGAGGGGGGACCCACGACGGGGGCAATTCCCGCAGGAAAAATCCCTGGCGCCCTGGAGGTCTTGGGAGAAGCGCTGGAATGTGGGGGGTGGAAAAAAAAAATCGTTTGTTTTTTTTTTTTTTAACCCAGAAATGGAAATAACGGGAAGAATAAAAATGGGAATGAAAAAGTTTGGACGCTCCAGACTGAGGCTCCTCCGCAGGCACGGGGGGAGCTGCAGGCACCGGGACTGGGGGATGCTCCGGAGCTCGCGGGGATTTGGATCCATCCCGGGATCCCATCCCGGGATCCCATCCCGGGATCAGCCTTGGCAGCGGCAAAAGGCTCCTGATCCCCATCCCAGCCCATCCCAACCCACCAGGACAGGGATCAGGATCGGGATCAGGTGGATGTGAAGGGCAGAGAGGGAGGGAGGAGCGGCGGGAATTGGCGAGGTGGAATCCCACATCCCTTGGGATAAGGGCCGAGGCTGGATCCCAATCCCTTGGGACAGGGAACGAGGGGGAATTCCTGTGTCCCTTGGGAGCGGGGCTGAGGCCGAATCCCGAATCCCTTGGGACAAGGGAATGAGGCTGAATCCCACATCCTGTGGGACAAGAGCTGAGGGGGAATCCCGCAGCCCTTGGGAATCACTTGGGATAAGGGCCAAGGCTGAATCCTGAATCCTTTGGGACAGGAGCTGAGGGGGAATCCCACATCCCTTGGGACGGGGAATGAGGCCAAATCCCACATCCCTTGGGACGGGGAATGAGGCCAAATCCCACATCCCTTGGGATGGGGAATGAGGCCAAATCCCACATCCCTTGGGACAGGGAATGAGGCCGAATCCAGCATCCCGTGGGAGTGGGGCTGAGGCTGAATCCCACATCCCTTGGGACAGGGAATGAGGCCGAATCCAGCATCCCGTGGGAGTGGGGCTGAGGCTGAATCCCACATCCCTTGGGACAGGGACTGAGGCCTGCAGAGCCCAGCACGTGGCGCTGGGGGATAAATCCTCCTCCTTTTCCTCTTCTTCCTCCTCCTCTTCCCCCTCCTCCTCCTCCTCCTCCTCAGGAGCAGAGTTCCCCCGGCCTCGTGCTCATTAAACATCTCTACCTATACATTAATTACAGACCCCTATATACACACACAGACACCCCACAGCCCATCCCTGCTCCCACAGCCCCATCCCTGCTCCCCGGGAGCTCATTCCCAATCCAACCTTCCAGGACTGGAAGCTCCACGTCACTTCAGAGCCCGGCAGGAAACCTTGGAGCCCGGAAAAAAATCGTGGCGAGGGTGGTTAAGGAGGGGAAAAAGGGAATTAAAAAACCCATTCCTGTTCTCAGCTGAGGGGTTTGTCCCTGTGGAAGCCTCCAGGCTGGGGATCCACGGCAGGGAGAGCTCGGAATTCTGGAGCTGGAGCTGGAGGTGAGGCAGAGGAGCTCCCAGACAGGGATTGTCAGGGAAATTGGGGGTGGGAACGGGGGAATTCCAGGCAAAGCAGCCCGTCCTGGCCCTCATCCAGCCCAGAGCCACCCCCTTCCCTGCAGCCAGATCCCCCCAGCGCGGCTTCTTTGGGAAGGCCCAAAATCAGAGAGTTTTGGAGCAAAGGGACAATTCCCATCCCACATAGGGACCTGCAGCTCGTTATGGAAAGATCCAAAATCAGAGATTTTTGGGGCAAAGAGACAATTCCATCAAACATAGGGACCTGCAGCTCGTTATGGAAAGATCCAAAATCAGAGATTTTTGGAGCAAAGGGACAACTCCCAGCCCTGCAAAACCCACCCAGGGCTGGTCCTGCTGCTGCTGGGTCCCTTCCATGTCCTGCCCTTCCCATCCCTTCCCTGCCCTTCCCATCCATCCCCTTCCCTTCCCAAACTCCCCATTCCAGCCGTGGTTTGGGCTCTCTGCTCTTCCCTTCCCTTCGATCCCCTCCTCCCGCCTTCTCCTGGTGGCTGCGGCCCAGGAATCCCTGGATATTCTCCTGATGGATGTTCTCCATCATTCTCCCGCTGCGATTCCAGCAGGGAGAGCCCCGAGGCCGGCACGGCTGGCAGAGCAGCCCACACCACCCCGCAATTCCAGAATCTCCTAAAATCATCCAGCTGGAGCAGCCAGGAACCTCCCCGCGGCTCCGGCGCGGCACGCGCACGCGGGAAGATGTGGAATAGAAACGGGGGAGCCGTGGAAAATCCCTCGGGGAGCACAGCTGGAAGGAGCAGCACATCTGGGCGCTGCTCCAGCTGTTCCTGGCTGGGATCACCACGAGGGATCGGAATTTGGGCAGAGGGGACGGTGCCAGACTTGGCTTCGGGAAGGGAAGATGCCGGAGACGCTTCCGCTGGCGCCGGAGTTGATTTTCCCAAAAAAATCTGCTCTGCGGCCAAATCAGCAGCTGGGGGATGGCTCCTCCCGTGCGGAGCTTCCTTGCCTCTTCCCCATCCGTCTTCCCACCAGGAATCCCTGAAAAGCCCCGGAGCAGGAGCTGCTGGAGGGAGGAGCTGCCTCCACCTGCACCAGGCACCAACCCTCGGGGTTTTACCCATCCCCGCGGCTCTGCTCACGGAGAAATGATCTTATCCATCAATTCTTTCGGGAGTTGGGCTTTCACAAAAAATCCTGCCCGTGTTCAGCTCCATCCCAACTCCCTGGGGGGAGGCACAGGATCACATCCTCCACCACGAAGCTTTTTTTTGTCCTCCAAAAATCGACTCCAACAACCACCCCGATGTCCCTGGGCAGCTGAGGTGACGCAAGAGGCTGTGACATCATCAACACCACAAAATTGGTCTCGAAGCTGCCAAAAATTCTCCTGGAGCTTTCATCCCTTTCCAGGCGGAGCGCAAATGCGTGGAAGCGGGAGATTATTTTTTATTAATTTGATCACTTCTGATTAGCAGTTTAATTACCTTCACCTTTTTTTTCCGTGTGTTTCTCTCATGTTTTAGTTACTGCAAAAGTCCTGCCCAGGCTCCCCTCGCCCTCCCACCTCCAGCTTCCCTCGCTCCCGAAGCCGTGACGGATTTAAGTGCCGGGATTACAACTTAACACCAGCTGAGAGGGACGAGGTTAAGCTTGAGTGAATAAAAAAATTGTATTATGGAAGTTCAGACTATTAAATAGGGGGAAAAAATGGAATGAAGAAGATTAAGGAGGCAGCTCTGAAAGGCAGCATTATAAAGATTAAGCTGGGAGGGTTGGGTTGTTTTTTTTTTTTTTTAAGCAAGCTCCAAAGATTAAATCCAGGTTGTTCCAAAAGATGGGGATTTTGGGTGGCCTTGCTTTGTGCCGCTCCCCTTTGGGTGATCCCAGTGGGGCCAAAAACCTCCAAATCACCAAATCCAGGAGTCCAAACCCCTTTGGAGCAGCACAAAGCGGCTCTGGGTTGGGACCGGGCTCCTTCTGAGTGTGTCCCATCCTTTGGAGCATCCTCGTCCTCATCCTCACCCTCATCCTCACCCTCATCCTCACCCTCATCCTCATCCTCTTCCTCATCCTCATCCTCATCCTCCCTCTGGGATGGACACGGAAATGGTCACTCCCAGCACCACCACCCCAAACATCCAACAGGGGCCTTCTCCAAGCTCCAAGAGCCTAAACCAGGAGGATTTTGAGGCTGACAGCTCAAAAACGAGGATTTAGGATTTAGAGGATCTGATCCACGCACGGGGCTCTGTTCCCTATCCCGAAGCAAAGCCAGGTCGTCATTTTGGGGTTTATCCCAGTGAAAAGCAGCCCAAACCTGCCATGTTCCCAACCCCAAATCCCACCCGAGCATCCCAGTGCAGTGAGGAATTCCAGGGATTACATTTCCTTCCATACCTTTGGAACTGTGAGTGTGTGGGAGTGAAGATAAATATTTATCTGCATTTAAAATATTATTTTGGCCTTTCAGATCCCTTCTGCTGTCTTGTAACCCCCAGCAGGGCCATAAAACCCTAAATCCACCACCCCCCTCAGGGGCCAGAGCATCCCTGGCTCCTTGCTGGTTAATTCCCAAAGCAACAGAGTCAAAACAATGGGATTTTCCCCAAATTTTCCCCTTTTAAATCGCTCCAAGAGCAAATCCAGAGTCTCCAGGGGACCCCATCGAGATCACAACCATGGTGACAACAAAGCTCCACAAACAGGGCTCTGGCTAATTAAGAGCCACCTCATTGAAATACCTTAATTGAAATACCTTAACTGAAATATCTTAATTGAAATATCTTAATTGAAATATCTTCATTGAAATATCTTCATTGAACCCCCTTGCAGAGCTTGCTCCGGAAAATCCGGCCTTTCCCGAAGGCACCGGAGGGTCGGGATCTGCACCCCGGGCAGCCTCGGAGGGGACACCTGGGGGGTGCCAGGGTCGGGTTCTCTCCAGCCCCGTGGGCTGTGCTGGGGTTTAAACATCAACAAAGGAAAAGCACCAATCCTGGGTCTTCCCAACAATTTTGGGATCTTTCCAATGATCCAATCGACCCCGGGGTTGAGCCATGGTTCTGCCTCCCCTTCCTCACTGCTGGAGCCGGGGGGATCCCTGCTGGACCCTGAGGGGACAGGGACCATCCCTGCTTGGATTTCCGTCCTTCGGCTGCATCCCAGGCCGTGCAGAGCTCCGTTATCCCCTCTGGAAGAGCCGGGGGGAGGATTGAGCTCCTCCATTCCCGGCTGCTCCCCAGGGAACGTCCCACAAGGCCGGGCTTTCGTGGCCACAGTGAAAACCCAGCCCAAGCCAAGCCCCTTCCCGGCCAAACCCCTCAGCCAGGCGTGGATCCAAGAGATTCCAAGGGGTGGCGGGATGGCAGCAGCCTGGGATGCCCCAGCGCAGCTCCACAAGCTCTCCGGAACGTTGATCCAAAGGGATCATTCCCAGCGTTTGTATTCATTTCCTTTTTCCCCGCTCCAAGAGCAAATCCCGGGGCGCCAGGTATTCCAGCCCCTTGTGCTTTTCCCGAGGTTCCAGGAGCGTTGGAGATCCGTGTTCTGTCTCCCCAGCAGAAGGGGATTCCTGCAGAGCGACCAACCCCATTCCAAAGAAACCAGCAAACAAACACAGGACGGAGGGAAGGAAATCTCCCTCCTTTACGGATGGAAAAAAATGGGAGATAAATCCAAAGCAACCCCGCTGCGCCCCAGGGCTGGCAGGAGGTGTCCGGATCCCAGAGTTTGTGGTGGTGGTGGTGGGAAAAGTCCAGTGGAGCTCCAGGCGCCGTGGGCAGCCCGTCCCGTGTTTTCTGGGGAATTCCCGGGCACGGCCGCCCTGGCATCGGCTCCTTGGCATCGGCTCCGTGTCCCGTCCCTCCCGCCAGCAGAAAGGCCAGCGGTGCTCGGTGGCACCTCAGCAATGCTCCGTGGCACCTCGGTGCTGCTCGGTGTGACCTTGGCACTGCTCGGCGTCACCTCGGCAGCGCTCGGTGTGACCTCAGCGGTGCTCGGTGTCACCTCGGTGCTGCTCGGTGTGACCTCGGCAGTTCTCGATGTCACCTCGGTGCTGCTCGGTGTGACCTTGGCACTGCTCGGCGTCACCTCGGCAGCGCTCGGTGTGACCTCAGCGGTGCTCGGTGTCACCTTGATGCTGCTCGGTGTGACCTCGGCAGTTCTCGATGTCACCTCGGTGCTGCTCGGTGTGACCTTGGCACTGCTCGGCGTNCTCCGTGTCCCGTCCCTCCCGCCAGCAGAAAGGCCAGCGGTGCTCGGTGGCACCTCAGCAATGCTCCGTGGCACCTCGGTGCTGCTCGGTGTGACCTCGGCAGTTCTCGATGTCACCTCGGTGCTGCTCGGTGTGACCTTGGCACTGCTCGGCGTCACCTCGGCAGCGCTCGGTGTGACCTCAGCGGTGCTCGGTGTCACCTTGATGCTGCTCGGTGTGATCTCGATGCTCGGTGTCACCTCGGTGCTGCTCGGTGTCACCTCGGCGCTGCTCGGTGTGATCTCGGTGCTGCTCGGTGTCACCTTGGCAGTGCTCGGTGTCACCTCGGTGCTGCTCGGTGTCACCTCGGCAGTGCTCAGTGTGACCTTGGTGCTGCTCAGTGTGATCTTGATGCTTGGTGTGACCTTGGTGCTGCTCAGTGTCACCTCGGTGCTGCTCGGTGTCACCTCGGCGCTGCTCTGGGCACCCCGTGCCCCCCGTGCCAAGGACGCGTTTCCTCCTTCGGCCGCTGCGGGTTTTGCTTTGTAAATTCACAGTCTGATCCCAAAAAAAGAGAGAGGGAGAGAGGGGGAAAGAGAGAGACCGGATGGAGGAGAGGAGGGGAGGGTTTGGAGCGGGGAGGGAGCGAGGGAGGGAGCGTGAGGCACTCCGGGCTCTCGGTCTACGCGTAGAACTCCTCCTGCTTGTCGGGTTTCTGGTAGGTGACGTTGGCCTGCTTGGGCTCCTCCAGGGTGTAGCTGCCCTCGTCCTTCTTCTTCATGCGGTAGATGAGCAGCATGACCAGGAAGGCGGCGAAAAGGGCGCCCACCACGCCGCCCACGATGACCGCTGCAACGATGGCACGGGGGACACGGCCGTCAGTGCCACCCGCGGCCGTCAGTGTCACCCCCCTGCTCGTCAGTGCCAACCCCCGGCCACCAATACTGTCCCCAGCCCTCAGTGTCACCCCTGTGGCCATCAGTGTCACCCCCTGGCTGTCAGTGCCACCCCCAGCCATCACTGTCACCCCCCTGGTTGTCAGTGCCAACCCCCGGCCACCAATACTGTCCCCAGCCCTCAGTGTCACCCCTGTGGCCATCAGTGTCACCCCCAGCCGTCACTGTCACCCCCCTGGTTGTCAGTGCCAACCCCCGGCCACCAATACTGTCCCCAGCCCTCAGTGTCACCCCTGTGGCCATCAGTGTCACCCCCAGCCGTCACTGTCACCCCCCTGGTTGTCAGTGCCAACCCCCGGCCACCAATACTGTCCCCAGCCCTCAGTGTCACCCCTGTGGCCATCAGTGTCACCCCCTGGCTGTCAGTGTCACCCCCAGCCATCACTGTCACCCCCCTGGTTGTCAGTGCCAACCCCCGGCCACCACTACTGTCCCTGGCCTGGCTGTCAGTGTCACCCCTGGCCATCAGTGCCACCCCTCTGGCCATCAGTGTCACCCCCCGGCTGTCAGTGCCACCCCCAGCCCTCAGTGTCACCCCCTGACTGTCAGTGCCACCCCCAGCCATCAGTGCCACCCCCGTCCCACGGTGCCACCCCTGGCCATCAGTGTCACCCCCAGGCCCAGCCTGGCTTCCAGCACAAAGAACTGGGGGGGGATCATTTGGGATTCCAGCCTGGTTCGGCGCTCTGGAAGTTTGGGAGCAGCCTCTCAGTGGTGGCCGGGCGCTTTTCAGCCACCATTGCAACACGTTTTGGATTTCCAGGAAAAAAATGGGATTTTTTTTTCCTGGAAATCCATCCCAGGACAAGCAAATTGTGCACAACATTCCTGGCAAAGGCATGGAGACCCCTGGGACGCCTGGGATAGGTCATGGAGCAGTTTTGGGAGGTGGGTGTGGGTTATCTAAGGCTTGGCACCGCCCCAATTTGGGGGCATTATCCCATTTGGGATTCCAGCCTGGTTTTGGGCTTTGGAAGTCTGGGAGCAGCGCTGGGTGCTGAGCCATGACCACAGCACATCTTTGCACTAAAATCTCACTTTTTTCCTGGAAATCCATCTCAGAGGAAGCAAATTGTGCACAACGTTCCTGGCGGAGGCAGGGAGAGCCCTGGGACACCCCACGGAGCGACTTTGGGAGGTGGGTGTGGGTTATCCCAACGCCCTTCCCAGGACTGTCCCCTCTCCTGGCACAGCCCAGCTCCCCGTGCCCCTGAACCCTCCCCTCCAGACCCCCGCCCCATATCTCACCTATCAACACCTCTTTCCTCTCCAGGATGTTTTTCTGGGGCAGCTGCGCAGCCGAGTTCCCCGAGTCTATCGTGTTGTCCATCAGCCCCGTCTCCACGTTCCTGCCGGGCCCCGGCCCCGCCGGCGGCGTCACCACGGCCACCACCTCGTTCCCGAGGTCGGGACGAGTCGTCTCCTCCTCCTCCCGGATCTCGAAGTCCCCGCTGGGGCCGCTGCTGGCCGGGACCTCCAGCTCGTTGTCGGGGACTGTCGTCACCTCCCCTGGCTCCATCTGGGAGAAAGGACAAGGTGGAGAAGGGGACAAGGACCAAAGGGTGTCCACAGGGAGGACATCACAGCACCGAGGGCAGGGTGGGGGACGTGGGGGTAACGTTGGGGTGTCCCTTCCCCGTGTCCCTGAAGTACTGCAGTGACAGCACAACCCCACAGCTTGACGGCCACCAAATGGCTGAGGCCACCATGGCTGAGCTGGGCCATCCTCTGGCCCCATCCCAGGACCTGTTCCCGGTGGCTTCCCCTGAAGAGACCCCATCCCAGACCCCACATCTTCACAGGGAAGAATTTCTTCCCAGTATCCCATCCCAGCCCCTCTGCTGGGCTCTCTGTCCCCAGGGCGCAGGCTGGATGTCACAGCTCGCAGGTGACGCAACGTCCGTGCCACACCAGCACAGCAGGAGGAAGGGTTGGATGCCCCTGGATGAGCTCCAGGGAGTCCTTCCCTGTTCCTTTCCTCCCTTCCCTGTTCCTTTCCTCCCTTCCAGCGGCACAGGGCAGGAGCAGGAGGATGTGTCCTTGTCACCCAGGACACGGAGCCATCCCCGTTCCCTGCTGTCCCTGCTGTCCCTGCCCAATTCCCTTGGCAAAGAGAGGATCCCAGCCTGGAGGGCAAGTATTTCCTGGGAATATGATCCATCCTACCCCTTCCATGCCATCCCTGATCCAGGCACGGCCTCCTGCACATCTCAGGACCAAATCCCCTCAGGACCAAATCCCCTGGACCTTCCTCCTGGCCCCTGCTGTGTGTCCGCTGAGCTGGGGCCTTCCCGAGCCAAACCTCCCCGGGATCCCTCCCTGGCGGGGCCAACGGCTCCTTCCCCGCCTGCCTCGGTCACAAAGCAGGATTCAGGATGGGCCGGGATTCAGGATGAGGCAGGATTCAGGATGAGCTGGGATTCAGGATGTGCCAGGGTTCAGGATGAGCTGGAATTCAGGATGGGTTGGGATTCAGGATGGGCTGGGATTCAGGATGAGCTGTGATTCAGGATGGGCTGGGATTCAAGATGGGCTGGGGTTCAGGATGAGCTGGGGAGCAGGATGTGCCAGGGTTCAGGATGAGCTGGAATTCAGGATGGGTCAGGATTCAGGATGAGCCGGGATTCAGGATGAGCTGGGATTCAGGATGGGCCAAGAGCTGGGGCGGCGGGGGTGGGAGCCCTCTCCATGTCCCGCTGCCCCGGGGCCAGCGCACGGCTCAGCGCTTCCCACGCGCGGCCGCGTTGGTGACAGGGATCAATTGGAGGTCAGCGAGAGCCCCGAGCGCTCTGAGCGCGTTTTCAGGCGGAGAAGAGGGAGCAGTTTAGACAAATCACTCCACCTTTCACTCAAAGCGGCTGCAAAGGGCCCCCGAGGGGCTCTGAGTGTGAGATGGAGCTGAAATCCCTGCTCAGGACACCCGGCGGGACTGGAAATGCGCCATCAAGCCGTAATTGAGGAGAGTTTGGGACTCCCGGCCAGGGCTGGGAGCTGGGAAATGACACCAAACCCTGGGGAATGACACCAAACCCCAAGGAATGACTCCAAACCCTGGGGAATGACGTCAAACCCCGGGGAATGACACCAAACCCTGGGGAATGACACCAAACCCTGGGGAATGACACCAAACCCCAAGGAATGACACCAAACCCCAAGGAATGACACCAAACCCCGAGGAATGACACCAAATCCCGAGTAATGACTCCAAACGCTGGGGAATGACACCAAACCCCGAGGAATGACACCAAACCCTGGGGAATGACACCAAACCCCAAGGAATGACACCAAACCCCGAGGAATGACACCAAACCCCAAGGAATGACTCCAAACCCTGGGGAATGACACCAAACCCCGAGGAATGACACCAAACCCTGAGGAATGACACCAAACCCCGAGGAATGACACCAAACCCTGAGGAATGACACCAAACCCCGGGGAATGACACCAAACCCTGGGGAATGACGTCAAACCCCGGGGAATGACACCAAACCCCGGGGAATGACACCAAACCCCGAGGAATGACACCAAACCCTGAGGAATGACACCAAACCCCGAGGAATGACACCAAACCCTGAGGAAAGTCGCGGTGTCCCTGTGGGCTGTGGCACCGCTCCCCTCCCGCCTGGGGAAGCCGCTCTGGAGAAGGCAGTGCCGTCGCCACCGGGATTTGTGGCACATCCTGGGCGTCCCCACGAGCTCGTCCCTGTGCCCGGGCTAAATCCCCCCATTTCCATCTCCTTCCCAGCTCCCGGATTTCCACTCTGGAAGAGCTCAGCCTGCCTCGACCTCCCTCAGAGCCACTGGCCAAGGATGGAGGGACACCAAACGCTTCCTGTGGCCAAGGATGGATGGACCCCAAAGGCTTCCTGTGGCCAAAGAGGGATGGACACCAAAGGCTTCCCGTGGCCAAGGATGGATGGACCCCAAAGGCTTCCCGTGGCCAAGGATGGATGGACACCAAAGGCTTCCCGTGGCCAAAGAGGGATGGACCCCAAAGGCTTCCCGTGGCCACCGCTTGGCTTCCCACGGAGCCCAGGAGCCCCTGCAGATGAGAAGGGCTCCGGCTCCTACCTGGGGGGCCTCTGTGGGCGGCAGCGTGGTGGCAGCGGGCGGCAGGGCCGTGCTTTTCTCGGGGAGCTCTGCAGTCCTCGAGGTGCTGGGCTTTGGCAGGGCCCTGGGCTTGGCCGTGCTGCTGGGGACAAGGCGTGACGTGGCCACCTCTGTCGGGGTGCCGGTTTCGGGGACGGGCGTGGTGGGTGTCTCCAGGGTGGTGGCCCGGGTGGTGGCCCGGGTGGTGGCCGCCTTGGTGGCCAAGGGTGGCAGGAACCTCCGGATGGTGGTGAGCTTGGCCGTGGCCACGGTGGTGCTGCTGGCGGTCGTGGTGGCCTCCGTGGTGGTGGTGGTTGTGGTGGCCGTGGTGGCCGTGGTGGACGGGGACTCGCTGGCCGTGGTGCTGGTGGTGGTCACTTTCCAGCTGGGCACCGCCGGCGCCTCTGTGGTCCTGGGGATGAGGAAGGCGCCGGTCGCCTGCCCGGGGGTGGGGTCCTGAGCGGTGGGGGACGGCTCCAGCGGCGTTGCCACGGGCTGGGCGGCGGTGACGGGCAGCACGGCCGCCGTGGTGGGCAGCGTCACCAGCGTGTCCGTGGTCAGGCTCATGGCCGTGTCCAGCCCCAGCTCCGGCTCGAAATCTGAAACGGGGGGACGAAAGAGAAGTGAAACCGTCGCTGGCGCGTTTCCCTGGCGTCACCCCAAAATCCGGGAGCGTGGATGGCTCCAGGCTCGGCAGAGACCAAGGGCTGTCCCCGTGTGGTGGCCAAAGCCCTCTCCGGGGTCTGTGGAAGGGCCGGTCCTGCCCAGTAGGGCCAGAGGCTGAACTGGGACGTGGAGGCCCTGGAGCCCAACCTTTGGACAGCTCCCGGTGCTTTTGTCTTGGAGGACAACTCCAGAGATGGATAAAGGGCAATTCCCTCCCTCACACCCCCTCTGCAGCCCCACAACCCCCCAACCAACCAAGAACCCTTCCCAGGAACCCCACAACCCTTCCCAGGAACCCCAAAAACCCACAGCCAGNCCAGCCAGGGACCCTTCCCAGGAACCCCAAAACCCCACAGCTATCCGGGAACCCTTCCCAGGAACCCCACAACCCTTCCCAGGAACCCCAAAAACACACAGCCAGCCAGGGACCCTCCCCAGGACCCCCCCAGTTACTCACACCCCGAGCCAGAGCCGGAGTAGACGTCGTCCAGCTCATCTTCTCCGAAGGGGTCGTCGTCCCCGGAGCCCTCCAGGTCCACGGGCCGCTCGTAGTTCTCATTGCGCCAGCGCTGAGCCTGCGGCCGGAGGGACACGTGAGCGGCTCCAGCCCCACCCAGGTGACACCCCAGACCCCCCTTGTGGGACGAGGCACGGGAAAATCCAGACCAAGGCAGCAGCAGCACCAACAACCTCCCGCTGAACCACCCAGAACCGCGGCGTTTTCCCCCGACACAACTCGGAGCGAGCTCGCATCGACTCCGACATTTCCCACGGGCAAAAAGCCCTCTTTTTTTCGGGGAAAGCCCAACAATTCCCTCTGGAAGCTGTCAGAACGACGCTCAGCTTGGTTCTCCAGCTGGCTGGAGATGATTTCCCTGCTGTTTTCCCTGGCTCCGGTGTGACAGCAACACCTCATCAGCTGCCACAGCCTGGGAAGCCTCGAAAGGAAACAACGCCAGACTTCAAATATTCCCCTGCTCCCCGGAGCTGCGAAATCGCGGGGAGCCCTCGCTAGCACGGCTCCTAAACATCGCGTTTGCAGATCAAAGTGTCTGCTGTCGGTGCTGCGAGGAAATGCTCTGACACCTCGTTAGAAGGCAAACGAGGCGGCTTTGATCGGCGAGATCGCGGCGGATGTTTCGAGATGTAACGAGCCGGGTTCGAGCTTCAGTTTCAAATCAAGGCCTCGAAGGGTCCCCGTCGCGTTTTACCTCCCGAAAACAGCTCGGGGTTTCTTTGTTTTCGCCGCAGCTTGGAGCGGGATGGAGTTTTGGACAGTCAGGTGGAGAAGTTCGGGATTTAACTCAGGTTTTGTCCTCGCATCCCTTCTCCCATCGGGAGAGGGAATCCATCAGTTTGGGAAGGGCGGGGGGAGTTGAGTTTTTAGGTGTTTGAGCTGCGTCTGGCTGGAGCTGCTCCAGCTCTTCCCAGCAGCCACTGGATGTATGCTGCCAGTCTCCAACACCCCATTCCCAAATCCCTGGGAATATTCAGCCTGGGCTTCCCAAATCCCTGGGAATATTCAGCCTTTGCCCCCCAGCTGAGGCACCATCCTGGGTTCCCAGCACCCGCTCACCAAACTCGCTGGGGTCTGTGACCCAGCAGAATAAATCCGCCAGGATTTGGGAATCGCACGGCCCTGGGGTATGAGGCAGGCCACCAAAAGTAATGGGAAGGCAAGGAAAAACGCCAAGGGTTGAGGGGATGCAGGAAGAAACGTTTGGAATTGTTTTTCTTTGCCTTTTGATGCTTTTACACGGAAAACATCGAGGCTCCCCAGGAAATGAGGAGAGCCCGGCGCTCCCCAGCCCATCCCCATTCCCGAGGGTGGGATTGTCCCTGCGAAGCCTCTCCCTGCTGGGAGCCACCTGGCCCCGCTCCCTCTGCTCCTCCTGAAATTGGAACCAGGCGAGGCCGTTCCAGACTCCCGGCTCGGGGCTTGGAGCAGGAAATGGGAACGGAAGCGCCACGTGTGGCACAAGGACGTTCCTACAGACCCCTCTGCATCTCCGAACACATCCCGGGGGACAGGGCCTGGCTGGTTCGGGGCTTCCCAAATTCCCCGCACATCCCTCCTTCCCCTGGCAGGGCGGATCAGGGCATTTTATTATTTAGGGCATTTGCCCTCCACGGAATTTAAAATTCCCTAAATCTGCCCCAAAACAGGACCCAAAAGGCGCTGCCGCGGTAAAAGCTCTCAGTGCCGAGTGTTTCGCCCCGGGAGGAGGGAAACCTGGGAAAATCAATCCATCTTGGAGCATCGGGAGAGGCCGGGAACCTCCCCGGGATGCTCTCAGGCCCTGCTGTGCCGGTCGCCATCGCCGCGGCAACGGTGGCCATGGCAACGCCTTCTCCATGGCGACGCATCCCGCTGGAGCCAGGGGTGGTGTCCTGCAGCTCAAATCCAGGGATGGGGCTCCTTCCATCTCAAATCCAGGGATGGGGGCTCCTTCCATCTCAAATCCAGGGATGGGGGCTCCTTCCATCTCCTCCAGCTCAAATCCAGGGATGGGGGCTCCTTCCATCTCCTCCATCTCAAATCCAGGGATGGGGGCTCCTTCCATCTCAAATCCAGGGATGGGGCTCCTTCCATCTCCTCCATCTCAAATCCAGGGATGGGGCTCCTTCCCGGGGTGGGGGCAGTGGAATGGGGTCATGGGGTGGGATAAGGTGGGGGACAGGGGGAGAGGAGGCAGCTCCAGCTCCTGGGGGAGGATCCAGGCACGGGGAGAATCCTGATTTAATTCCAGGCATCCGTCCATGGATTTTGAGGAGCTCCAGCAGGCCTGACAGGGAGGGAGCTGCTCCAGGCAGGAGGTGACAGGGACACCCCAGCCCCTGGGTGTTCCCAGCCCTCCTGGCCGCTGGCAGAAGCTCAGGAGTTTTTTTCCGGAGGGAATCAGAAAGGAAATCAGGATCCGGCTCTGGAATGTGGCGGCTCCTGAGGCAGCTGGGGGCTGGGTTTGGGTTGTGCCCAGAGCTCCGGCTGAGGGGACAAATCCAGGTGGCCAAGTCCCTTCCTGGTCAGGTTCACTGGCAGCATCCACGAGCAACTCCAGGGTGATGAACCCCAGGAAAACACGGAATTCGAAGGATCCCAATCCAGGTCTATCCTGGCATCCTGAGGAGCCCACTCATCCGACAAGGGGTTGGAAATGAGGAGGTTCCTGCTGGGAGAAGACCTGGAAGGGCGAGCTGGGGACAGAGGCGATTTTATCCCATGATGGGAATATCCGTGTCCATCCCGCAGCCTCTGGAATATCTGGGACGTGGGTTGGAGCCAAGGCAGGGAAAGGGCAGCTTCAGCAGGGACACAGGGAAGCAGCCGGCTCCACATCCCAACAGGGAAAGAGGGAAAGGAAGATGGAATGGGGGTGAAAGCACCTGGAGAAGGGGACAGGGCCGTGCGAGGGACACAAGGATCCGTTTCCCATCCCACAAATCCCCATCCCGAGGTGCCGGGTCCAGGTTCCCATCTCTGCATCCCATTCCCTGCCCATCCCGCTGCCAAAATGAACAGCAGAACCAAAAAGCCAAAATCTGTTTGGATTCCAGCCCCAGAGAGCTCTGGGAAGCCCAAATCCAGAGAAATTCTGGGAAGCCCAAATCCCGAGAAAGTCTGGGAAGCCCAAATCCAGAGAAGCTCTGGGAAGCCCAAATCCAGAGAAGCTCGGGGAAACCCAAATCCCAAGAAACTCTGGGAAGCCCGAATCCAGAGAAGATCCAGGAAGCCCAAATCCCATTCCAGCAGCTCCGAGCGCCACGGGGAGAGGATGAGGTGGAAGGAGAGCGACCCAGCCAGGATGGAGCCAATGGATCAACAGCATCCCAGGCTGTTCCTCCCAGGGAAATGATGGATCTGGGCACGTTGGAAAGCTTGGAATGACACAGCCAGGGGCAGGAATGCATCAGGAGCCGAAAGATTCTTTCTCCAGGAAAACACTTCTACACTGAGAATGCATCACGGGGAAATGTTGATTCTTTCCATATTTTCCACGGGATATTTTCAATTGTTCGCCCCTCGAAATTCCTTTTCTGGCGTTTTATATGGAAAACCTCAATAACTCATCCCCGCACGTGATTTAGGGATCCTTTAAAGAGCTGGAATTACGAGAACTCGCACAAAAAGCTGGAACGAAAACATTTCTGGAGCTTAAAACACTCCACGATTCTTTTCCCACTCCAAAACATCGCTGAGTTTCCACTCCCCGATCCAAGGCTGGGAGTTAAAAATAAATCTGTTGGAAAGCTGCTCCGGGCAGGAACCTGGGAAAAGACCACCATGGGATCCAGGACCACCAGAGCCGCTTGGGGTGGAGATTCCTAAGGCAGAGCCCAGAGGACGGGCTGGAATTTGGGATGCAGGATGTTGGAAAAGGGGTGTGGGTGCTCATCCCGGTGGAGATCCCACTCCCAAAATGTGACACGAGCTCAGGCAGCACCAGCGCCTTGGTTTGAGTCCCTTCATTGTTCCTTGGATTAATTAAGCCCCCAGTTAAGAGCTGCCCAAAGCCCGGCGCGTTTGGATTTAATTGGCCACTTATTTTCTGCGAGGAAAATAATCATTAACGCCGACGGAGGAGCTGCAATTATCCTGGATTTGTGTGGAGTCTCCGCTGCCAGCGAGAGGAGCCAGGCACATCCCAAAAATGGATGTGGACGCTCCGGAGCTTCGTCATCCCTCAGGGAATGCGGTGAAACTCCAGGTCCCGGTACCCTGGATCAAACTCCATCTCTTCATCCTCCTCCCCCCTGGGATTGCCCGTCTCCAGCGTCGTTTTTCATCCCAGCTCTTCCATGGATCAGTGCCAGATCCCACTGCACTCCACAATAAATATCCCAGAGCCGAGGATGGCAGGAAAAATCAGGAATTTCCCGATGTGAATCTTATCCGACCCCTCATCTCCACCCCCCTGCTCTACCTGGCCAGGACATCCCAAACCTCTGGCGTTCTCCGTCCTCCTATGGAGAGCATCCTGCTAATCCATGGGGACGATGGATGGGATGGGACAAATCCAGCTGGATCCCAGGCAGGGATGGGCAGAGTTTGGGATGGGGCACGCCCAGCTCTGCCCCTGCTCTACCTGGCCAGGACACCCGAAACCTCCGGAGTCCTCCGTCCTCCTCCCAAGAACATCCCGCTGATCCATGGGCACAATGGATGGGATGGACAAATCCAGCTGGATCCCAGGCAGGGACAGGCACAGCTTGGGCAGATGCGCCCCCAGCTCTGCCCCGCTCCAGCTCCCCGCTCTACCTGGCCAGGACATCCCAAACCTTCAGAATCCTCCATCCTCCTACGGAGAGCATCCCATAATCCACGGGGGAAACTGGAGACAGGGATGGACAAATCCAGCTGGATCCCGGGCAGGGATGGGCAGATCTCGGGCGGATGCGCCCCCAGCTCTGCCCCCGCTCTGGCCAGGCCCGTCCTTTCCCGCCCCGAGGATTCCCAGCTCCAGGCTCGTTAATTCCCATGGGATTGCTCATTGCCATGGCGACGCAGCCAATCCCGGAAAATCCAGCCCTGCCCGCAGCCCCCAGACCGCATCCACGGGTGGCTCCCACCCCCGGCTCCATCCATTCCTTCCCGGCTCTCCCAGCCGCCGTCCCAGCCGGAATTCCACCCCTCCCTCATTAAGGAACTGATTTAATTTGCTCTGCTCCGTAATCCTATTGCAGCCTAACATGAAAAACTGGCCCGGGCTTTTCTCACCTTCCACCGAGGCTCATTCCAGAGCTCCCTCAGCTCCTCGCTTCCCAAAGAACTCCAAAATAGGAATTTTTTTGTATAGATCCACTTTTTTTTCCTGGAGTGATGGGCGCTCTCTGTTAAACACCTTCCGATGGCTCCAGGGCGGTGCTGGTTGGCATTTTGGGATTCCCACATTCCCTGTTTTGCTTCCAGCTCCTCCAGGAGCTGAGCCCCACCCCGCTGAGGGAATCCGGCCCTGTGCTCCCCATCCAGGCCGTGGAGAGGCAGTTTGGCCAAGAAAAGTGCTCTTTTAGGGGTTTTTAAAGGATTTTTTTTGGAACTCAGAGTTCAGAGGGAGCTCCGGACACGGCCAGGGGGAAAAAAAGTCCCCCCCGTGCCTCAGTTTACCTGCAAAAGAGCTGAAAATAATCCGGGAACAGGGAGTGGCTCCTCTCCCATCCCAGTTTTCCCGGGGACATCCACATCTCATCCACGTTTCCCTGCTCTCCCTTTCCCCCAGATATTCCCGGGACTGGATGTGCACCTGCTTCCTTTTTTTAATGTTTTTATTTCGCAATTCTCCCTTTATTTTAAATCTTTATTTCTCATTTTTCTTGCATCCCCTCAGTTCCAGGCTCCAGAACCTCTTGGCTCTTCCCAGCGAAGAGACAGAGAAAAAAGCTCATTCCCAGCTCTCCTGAGTGGGAAGAAAACCCCCAAAATTTGCACCTGAAAGCCTCAAAAGCAGAAAAAAAAAATCCCCAGAATTCCAGAGCTTTTAAGCCACACCTGAGAAGCTCCACGGAAAGTTTTGCACACCCAGGGAAATTTATTATCCCATAAAAATGAAGCTGAGGAGGAGGTGTGGGGAAGAACTTGTTGGGGGAGCAGCCTCCTGTATCCTAATTAATCCCAAAATTACCCCTGAGAGGATTTTTCTGGGAATCTGAACAAATTATTCCCATTTTTCAGGACATTCTCAGGCACCCCCCTGCCCGTTGCCCATCACAGGAAGGCGAAAATGAACATTTTGCCCTCCTGAGGGTTTTTTCTCCGTCCCGCTCGGAGCATCCGATGCCTCGGGGGCGGGGGGGGGGATCCCTGGAATTCCAGCCTCCCAAATCCAGCCCTGCTGAGATCCGGGAGGGTTTTGGTGACAGCTGGAGCTCCTGGGAGCGCCCAAATCTCCGGACAGATGGTTGGGCTGATTACACAGCCGGGGTCACCCAAGAGCAACCCCGCGCTTCCAGCAGCTCCCGAGGGACAGGAAATATTCCCTCTCCCAGCCTCGCACTGGGAAGGAGCTTTTTTAGCCCCATTTCCACCGTTTTTGCCCGTTTTCCACCATTTTTTGCCCCTTTTCTACCATTTTCCCTCCTTTCCATCACTTCCTGCCCCTTTTCCGCCATTTTTCCCCCTTTCCACCCTTTTTTGCCCCTTTTCCACCGTTTTTGCCCGTTTTCCACATCTTTTTGCCCCTTTTCCACCATTTCCCCCCTTTACACCATTTTTTGTCCCTTTTCCACCACTTTCTGCCCCTTTTCCATGATTTGTTGCCCCTTTTCCATGATTTTTTGCCCATTTTCCATGATTTTTTGCCCCGTTTCCATTTTGCCCCTTTTCTGCCATTTTTTGCCAATTTTCCACCATTTTTCCCCTTTCCAGCACTTTTTGCCAATTTTCCACCATTTCTGCCCATTTTCCACCACTTTTTTGCCCCTTTTATGCCGTTTCCCCCCTTTCCACCATTTTTTACCCGTTTTCCACCATTTTCCCCCTTTTCCACCACTTTTAGCCCCTTTTCCACCACTTTTTGCCCCTTCCCACCACTTTTTGCCCCTTTTCTTCCATTTTTCCCCCTTTCCACCACTTTTTGCCCATTTTCCACTGCTTTTTTTCCCCATTTTCCACCCTTTTTTGCCAACAGGATCCCGTTTTTCCCTCCTACAGCCAGGGAAACACCAGTGCCAAGGAACTCCATGGAAAAATCCTCTCTCCAGGCTCGGTTTTCCCTTCCAACCCCAGCAGCAGGAAAAACGGGAAGGAAAAACCGGAGCAGGGATGGTTCGATGCCCTGGACAGTGGTGCCCTTGTTCTCCGCCAGACCGGGGGAAACCCAATCCCTCTCCCTCCCAGCTTGGAATTCCTGGTTTCTCCGCGTTCCAGCGGCACAAAATTCCTTAAATCCGCTTTTTCCAGCTGGAAAATCCGCCCTCAAAGGTGCTCGGGAGCAGGTTGGGGTTTCCCACTCTCGCCAGAGCTCAAATTAAGGGGAAAAAAATTGGAATTTTCTCTTTCTGATCCGTGCACAAAGAGATCCAAACCTGGATTTATCTGCCCTCAGCTGGAATTATTCGGCTGGAAACGGAATCAATCTTCCTTTAGCGGCCCCACCTCGCCCTCAGCACAAAAACCGGGATAAAGGCAAAAAAAAATGAAATCTAAGAAACAAAACCACGGCCCCGTCTCGCCCAGGAGGGTTCAGCACAAAAAACTGGGGGTAGGCGCAAATAAAAATTAAATTTAAAAACAATCACGGCCCCATCTCGCCACGGGGTGCTCAGCACTCAGAGCTGATGGGGGACAAAGGAAAATAAAAAGGAAATTTAAAAAAAAAAAAGCAACGACAAAAACCGCAAAACAAACAAAAAAAAATCCCCACAAAAACAATTAAAAAACCCATCAAAACCCACAAAAAAACCCCAGCAAAAAACCCCCAAGAAACCCTAAAAAAACCCAAAAAACCCCCAAAAACCAAACCAAACCCACCCAAACAAACACACAAAAAACCCCACAAAAAAACCCACAAAACCCCCTAAAAAATACCACCAAAAATAACACCCAAAAACCAAAAACCAAACCAAAGAACATTTCCCTGCTCCTGAATCTGTGAAAATTCCGGGGGTTTTTGACGTCCCAGGAGCGCCGGCACAGCTGAGACTGGAATTGTCTGGAATAAACTTCCCACCATAATTTGAAGGATTAAAAACTGGGAATTCTTCATCTGGGCTGGACAGGGGTCTCTCTTTATCCTCCTTTTCCCCTTTTTGCCCCTTTCCCACCACTTTTTGCCCTTTTCCCACCATTTTTTGCCCCTTTTCCACAACTTTTTGCCCCTTTCCCATAACTTTTTGCCCATTTCCCACCATTTTTTGCCCGTTTCCCACCATTTTTTGCTCCTTTTCCACCACTTTTTGCCCCTTTCCCATAACTTTTTGCCCATTTCCCACCATTTTTTGCCCGTTTCCCACCATTTTTTGCTCCTTTTCCACCACTTTTTGCCCCTTTCCCACACTTTTTCGCCAAGAGGAGCCCATTTTTTTCTTTTCATGCCCTGAGTTGAGGCCACAATGAGGAATTTATCCACTAAAATCCCACACATCCATTCCAATGAACCCACTTCCCAGTTAACACCCAAATATTCCTTTTTTTTAGAAATAATTCCCCTTTTTTACAGGAATTCTTTTCCACGGGCCTGGAGAGCTCTCAAAAAAAGATTCCTGGTGGTTGCATCCCCTGAATATTTTGATATTAAAGCTGAATTTTCCTTGACCATCTATTTCTTAGGCCACGAGCTGCTGCTTTTTGTCACAAAACTTCCCAAAAAAACCCACTGCAGGCCTCTTGATCTGTTTCTCCAGGGATTCCAGCCACGTTTTAATCCATATTTTTCCATCCTTTTCCCTTTTTTTTTAAATTTTTGCCTTGAGTTTAACTCAGGGGAAGCAAAAAGTCTCCATTTTCTGTGTCTTTTATCACAGCCCCCCCAGCCCCGGGGTCATTCCAGCTCTGATTCCCGAGGGATCCCGCCTGGAAGCGCTCAGGTTTCCAGATGAAAGGAAAAGTCCGGGATCAGCTCCCAGCGCTGACCTGAGCCTGGCCCAGCTCCGGTTACCGAGCCCAGTCCTGCTGAGCTCGGCTTACCCGGAAAATAAAAGAGCTGGAGGCTCCCAACCCTAAAAAGGAGGAAAGCACAACCCCATTCCATGTTCCCGCTGTCCCTGGGTGGGGAACGGGGGGGTTTGGAGGGGTTCTGGGAGAGGTGGGAAGCGTTTCCAGGTTTTCTGTTGGTGTCTGAGGGGAAGGCGGCGCTGGGGGGGATCAAATATTTATGGAGCTCTCTCCGAGTTTGCTGCTGCCAGGGGTGTGGGAAAAAAAAACCCCCACAAAACCAACCAGCCCCCAAACAAACAAACAAACAAACAAACAAAAAAACCCAAGCAAAAACCCAAAACAAAATAAAACAAACAAACAAAAAAAAACTCCCCAAAATATCCAAAACAACAACAACGAAAAAAGAAACAAAAAACAGAAGAAAACCCCACAAAACAAACAAAAAACCCCCCACAAAACCAGAAAAAAAAACCAACCAAACAAAAACCACGGAAGATCCCCCCCAAAAAAAACCCCAAAAACTACCAAAAAACCCCACAAAAAAAACCAAACAAACAAAAAAACCCAAACAAAAAACTGAAAAGAGCCTAAAAAACTCACAGGAAAACCTCAAAACCAAAAAGAAAAAAACCACCCACAAAAGCAGGACAATCCCATGTTCGTGTCCAGGCAGGAGTGGGAGCATCCCTGACATCCAGGGGGGGAAACTGAGTCCGAAAAGCAGCTGGGCAGCGTTTTCCCGGAGCCTGGGATAATCTGGGAGAGGATCCAGCCGTCCTGGCCTCCACCTCACACAACCTCTCCTGGAGGGGCGACAAAACCCCGAATTCGGGGTGTCTGAGGGGCCGTGACTGAGCCAGCTCTGCCCAGCCCCACGCGGGGCTCCCAGGAAAGCAAATCCAA
>VZTE01005041.1:2101-16662 GCA_013397775.1 Eulacestoma nigropectus | reverse complement strand
GGGGACCCTAACCCCCCCCCTGTGGGGACCCTAATCCTACCCCTGTGGGGATCCTAATCCTGCCCATGAGGGGACCCTAATCCTGCCCGTGTGGGGACCCTAAACAAAATTCCAAGGGCCACAAAATTCCAAGGAAAAGCAGCTCCAAGCCGGAAGGAGCCGCAGCAAATCCTCTGCGTGGTCCAGTCCAGGTTTAAATCCCACCAGCCCAGGTGTACCCCACCAACCCGCACCTTGGGATCGTGGATTCATGGAATGGTTGGGTGGGAAGGGACCTTAAATCCCACCCAGCGCCACCCCTGCCCTGGGCAGGGACACCTCCCGCTGTCCCAGGCTGCTCCAAGCCTGGCCTTGGGCACTTCCACAGCTCCACAAAAAACACGGGATTTTCGTCCCCCAGCCCTTGGATCTGACGCCTCATTCCAGCCGCTTCCAGCTCTCCCCCGGAGCCGGTCCCGGCTGTTCCTGCCCGCTCCCCCAAGAGCCCCGCGCCGAACAATGCAAAGGCGAGGAAAAGCGCAATTCCCGTTTTTCACAGCCAGCCGAGCGCAACCCCGGCCCTCCCACCCCTCCCACCCTTCCCGGGCTCAGCCGATCCCGGCGCTGAGATTCCAGCAGGAATTCTCAGCCCTTTGATCCCCGTGACCCCGCAGATCCCGGCTTCTCCCAGGGCAAAACCCTTCCCAAAAAGGCTTTGGGATGTTTGGGGAGCCCCATCCCGGCTCCTCGGGCGCTGGGAAGGGGATCGGGGTACCTCGGCTCACATTCCCGGTTTGATTTCCAGCGGAATGGGCAGGACAATGCCGCATTGTGCGGCGGGGAGAGGAAAATGATCTCATGGTGTTTGTGGAGGGAAAGGTTTCAGCTGGAAACGCCTCTGGGCCCGGGGAAATCAGCCCCGGTGGAGCCGCGACGGGGGAAACTCCTCCAATCCCTTTTCCATCACCTTTCCCATGGGGAACAGCCAGGGCTGAGCCCCGCCAAGCCCGGCGGGGACGGGATGAGCGCCACGGGGTGATCTGGGGGGACACGGGGACACAGCCCGGGGATCACGAGCCGGCCCCAAACCTCTTCTGCTTTCCCCAGGCGCGGTGACCCAGGAGCAGAAATCCCCCGGACTCCGGGGGTGGCACCGCGCTGCCTCCTCCCCCAGAAGGGCACGGAGCCTCCTCCTCGGGGGCAGCCGTCCCACGGCGGGCGGTGTTGGGTGCTCCGGGACCGCTTTTTTCCCCCCCTAAGGAGACTCAGGAAAAACCGGGATCACTCCCGAAGGAACCCCCGTGGGAGCTGGGGGTGGCTTTGGAGAGCCAGGGCGCTGTCACCGTGCCAGGGGACGGTCCCCGTGCCAGGGGATGCTCCCCCGGCACCGCAGCAGAGGCAGCTGCGGGAGTAAAAAGCCTCTTAACGACCGCAGGAAGCAATCCTGGGGTTTCCCCCATTTTATTTTCCCCCCTTCAGCGCCACTCCATTAGCTGGGATCATTAATTGCGGTCATTAAGGGGCCCAGGGGAAGGCTGAGTTCCCCCCCAGGGATGGGCTGGGAAAGGAGAGGAGGGATCCAGGGGCAGGTTTCCTGAAGGGAACATCCTCCAGCCCTACAAACCGTTCCCTTTTCCCCAAATCCTTCCTCCCCGACGGCTCCTCTCCCTCCCAGCCGCTGCCTCAGTTTCCCCAGCCCCTACTCGTGCTGCAGTTTGGGGGGACCCGAGACCTCTCCCTGCCCTGAGCCCCAGGAGCAAAGGGATTGTCACAATTTGGGAATTTTTCCGGCATGGAAAAGGGGGGGCCCAAGACCTCCCCTAGCCCTGAGCTCCAGGAACAAAGGGATTTTACAATTTGAGGATTTTTCCACATGGAAAAGGGGGGCCTGAGACCTCCCCCAGCCCCAAGCCCCAGGAACAAAGGGATTGTCACAATTTGGGGGGATTTTCCGCATGGAAAAGGGGGGACGCTGAGACCTCTCCCAACCAAGCTCCAGGAACAAAGGGATTGTCACAATTTGGGGATTTTCCACATGGAAAAGGGGGGGCTGAGACCTCTCCCAGCCCTGAGCTCCAGGAGTGAAGGGATTGTCACAATGTGGGGATTTTCCAGCATGGAAAAGGGGCTCTGGAGCGGGCAGAGCCACGTCCTGTCACTGCAGGGAGGGTGGGCAGCAGGGCCCACAGAGCTGGGGCTCCCCTCTGCTTTAGTGGATTTTGGGGTGTTTTGGGCAAACCCCACCAATCCCACAGGCGGGAATCTTCCTCCTGAACTGCTCCTGATGGAGCAGCCTGGGAATCCCCACTGGCTGCCCCCACAAGGTTCTCCCTCCCCGGATTCTGGGACCCCAAAGGCATCGCCCCAGCATCGAATCCACCTGGAGAAGCTTCCAGATTTGCACCAAAAGGGTTTTTCTCTCATTTTGAGGGATGCAGGGAGCATCCAGGCCCATCCAGGTCACGCAGCAACGGGATCCTGGAATCATCGTTGCTGGAAAATCCCCCTCAGCCCGTGGTGTCCAGCGTTAACCCAGCGCTGGGAGGTCACCGCTCACCCCTGTCCCCGAGTGCCACATTCCTCAAATTCTTCCAGGGACGGGCACTCCAAACCTCCCTGGGCAGCTGTGCCAGGGCCTGACAAACTTTTCCATCAGGAAATTTTCCCTGGTGTCCAACCTGAGCCTCCCCTGGCCCAGCCTGAGGCCGTTCCCTCTCCTCCTGTCCCTGTTCCCGGGGAGCAGAGCCCGACCCCCCCCGGCTGCCCCCTCCTGTCAGGGAGTTGTGCAGAGCCACAAGGTCCCCGATCCCCCTTTTCTCCCTTTCCCAGCTCCCCACAAACCCTTCAAGCCCCGGGAATGTGGGGCTGACACGCCCAGGCCGCGTTGAAGTGGCAGGGAAAGGACAGAGCTGCCACCACCCTAAAACCAACCCTCACCTCTTCCCCCCTAAAACCGTGCCAGGCCCCTTCCTGGGGACCCCCAAAACCCCTCCTGGTGCTGAGCCCAGCTAATGAACCTAATTTATAATGATTACCCAGGAATGAATTAGAGACTCTCGCAGACAGATCCAGATCAACACCCACTCCCCCTCCCCACAGGCAGGACCCAAAACCGGGAAAAACCCCAAGCAGCCCTTTTCCCTCCGCTCCTGGCGTTTCGTCAGGATTTTCCCGTCCAGGGAGGAGCTTTCGTGCCCCGGCAGCAGGGCCCGGTGTTTGCGTGTGCAGCAGGAAGGAGCTCCTGCCCACCTTCCTCGCGGTTGCCATGGAAATGGAAAGCGGGGCTGATTAAGATGCTGCCAAATCCACAATTCCCAGCTGGACTCCAGCCTGGAGGGAGGGGATGGGAGCAATCCAGGGCTGGGTTCGGGGGAAAGCCTCGGAGGGAGACGCAGCCCCGGGATGGGATGGAGCGGGGAGCCTGGACAAGCCCCAGGCTCCGCACGCGCAGCCGGAAAAGCGTTTTTCCACTCGGAATTCACCCCCCAGCGAACACTGGGAAGCAGGGTGGGATCCACAGGCTGGGATGGAGTCACCCATCCCGGGAGAGGAGAGGGGGCAGGAACCACCGGGAGCAACCCCGCGGCTCCATCCCGAAGCATCCAGCGGGGTGGGAGCGGGGCCGTGCCGGGGCGGGGACAGCGCCGAGCCCGTCAGGAGCGGCCAGAAATAGCCCCGATTTCCATATGTAGGACGGGGCGGCCACGCCAGCACAGCCACGACCTACTTTCCAGCGGCCCGGGGGCCCTGCGCTCGCCCGGGGCTGCGGCGGCTCCGCGGGGCCCCCCCGGAGCCACCCCCGGGCGCAGAACCGCGGTGGGAGCCCCGCTGCCGCTGCACCCCCATCCCGCAGCTCCCGGGGGATGCGCGGCCGCTCCCGCCCGGATCCCGCCGGGAAGGGGCGGTGGGCTGGGAGCATCCATCGGGATTCACCCCGCGGCCCTGGATCCCGCCGGGAAGGGGCGGTGGGCTGGGAGCATCCATGGGGATTTATCCCGCGGCCGCTCCCGCCCGGATCCCACCGGGAAGGGGCGGTGGGCTCGGAGCATCCCTGGGGATTCACCCCGCGGCCCCGGATCCCCCTGGGAAGGGGCGGTGGGCTCGGAGCATCCATCGGGATTCACCCCGCGGCCCCCTGCTCCCGGATCCCACCGGGAAGGGGCGGTGGGCTCGGAGCATCCCTGGGGATTCATCCCGCGGCCCCCGCCGCCGTTCCAGAGCCCCCCAGCTCCTCCACAAAGGGCCCCGCGCTCCTCAGGCGCGCCCTCCACGCTCTGTTTTTAATTCCCTAAACCTTTCCGCTGCGCCGAGCCGAGAGCCAGGAGCTTTTCTGGGATGCCGCTGCCTTTCAGGGCCGCACAAACCCATTGGTTTCCGTGCGAACACGGCTTTTTCCATGAAGGCGGGAAAAAAAAGAGGGAAGATCCAGCCCTAATCCCCCGCTGCTGAGCGCCTTCCCTCCCTCGGGCAGCGTGCACCCGCGGGGCTGGACTGGGGACGGCAGCGGGAATCCCCGAGGGGGGAAATGCCAACATCGATTCCCCAACCTGTTGTTTCCCTCAGCGAACATCCAGGCGGGAAGGAGGTTCCTGCTCTTCCCACAGCAGCAAGGATTTGAAGCCCGAGCCTGAAGGAAATGTCCCTTCCTGGCACCTTTGGGGTCACCCGGCCCCAGCTGCTCAGCGCTCCCGGCCTCGCTGGCCGGTTCGGGGCGATCACGCTCATTCCAAGGCCTTTTCTCCCGAAATTTGGCCCGGAAAGAGAGACACCGGGGAATTCGAATGTGTTGCTGGAGAGGGGAAACCAAACCCAGCTCCAGCAGCTCTGGGATCCAGCCTGGAAGTGGGTGGGCAACAAATAAATCGTGAGGGGGTTTCGCTGCAGCTGAGGCCTCTTTCCCGGCCAGGGCAGTTTGGGTCGGTGCCAGGGCGCCGAAAGCACCACGGGAAGCGACAGAAGGAGGGACAGAAAGGTTCTGGGAGGGGAAGAAGGAGGAGAAACCTCGTTCTGCTGAGGGGGGTGCTCGGGGCAGTGCCCAGCACGGCAGCGTCCCCGGGGGGGACAGGGACCGGAATCCCCACGGTGGGAATGTCAGATGGACCCGGATCCTTCCATGGGGACGGGTGCCGGCATCTCCATATGGGAATGGGAGCCAGGATCCCCATACAGACACCAGCATCTCTGTATTGGAATGGGTCCCACAGTCCCCATATGGGAATGGGAGCCAGGATCCCCACATGGGAATGGGAGCCAGGATCCCCACATGGGAATGGGTCCCAGAACCCCCACAGAGGTCCCAGCATTCCTAAATGGGAATGCATCCCAGAATCCTCACACAGGCACCAGCATCTCCATATGGGAACGGCTGCCAGGATCCCTGCAAGGGAAGGGGTATCAGAATCCCCACAGAGGTCCCAGCATTTCCATGTGGGAATGGGTCCCAAAATCCCCATACAGCGACAGGTCCCATCATCTCCATATGGGAATGGGTCCCAGGATCCCCATACAGGTCCCAGCATTCCCATAAAGGGACAGGTCCCAGCAGTTCCATACGGGAATGGGTCCCAGTGCCCCAGGCAGACACCACCCAGCCAGGCCTGGCCTCCAGCCCCACCACCTCAAACCCCGCAGCTCTTCCCGCCCACAACCCAACAGAGCAGGAGGAAAACGGGAGCAGGGAGAACTCCATCCCAAGGGAACGTGATCCCAGGGCACCGGGATCACCCAGGAGAAGCTGCTCCTTTCCGCCCATCCTCAGCCCATTCCTCCAGGGAGATGTCCCAGGCTCCGTAAAGAGCAGGGAAGATCCTCTCCCTGCAGTGACCATCCCCCATTCCTCAAATTCTCCGCTCCACGAGCTGCAGGATCCTCCTCGTGCTTGGGAAAGCCCTTCCAGCTCTGAAACCAGCAGGGGAAGCTTCGGAACGGGACCAGGGAAGCTCTGACAGCCCAGGGGGTGAAGGAAACACCCCCCAGGTTCTGATTTCGCACCGGGAAGATTTTCCCGCGGGTTCCGTGGCTGGGGTGATCCCGTCGGGAAGGGAGCGAATGGCTGATCCCGTCGGGAAGGGAGCGAATGGCTGATCCCATCGGGAAGGGAGCGAATGGCTGATCCCATCGGGAAGGGAGCGAATGGCTGATCCCGTCGGGAAGGGAGCAAATGGCTGACCCCGTCGGGAAGGGAGCGAATGGCTGACCCCGTCGGGAAGGGACGTCGCTCCCGAAAGCAAACAAAGCCAATTCCTGAGCCCCAGACACCAACTGACCCCTCGTTTCCACCTCCACGGACACAGGGATGGACGCAATGTCCATCCCTGCCCACCCAGCCATGCCACAGCCAAGGGATTCCCTCTCTCCTTCCTCCTCCTCCTCCTCCTCCTGGCTGGGTGTGGAAGAGCTCTTGCCATGGGAAACAAAGGGATTCAGGGCGCTCCAGAGCCAGGACCTGTTCCCAGCTGAGTTCTCCCCTTCCTTGGCAAACACTTCCCTACGCCAGGAAAACGTGTCCCTGCGGGTCCCTGCGGCTGCCGCTCCCCAGCACCTTCACCCAGCCCTGCTCCTCCTCCCCGGATTTCCCCTCCCGGCGTTTTCTTCCCTCTTTCTCGCACCCGCTCCGAGCTGTGCCAGACAAGCCCCGCTTCCCAAAAACTCGGGGCAGGGAGAGCCCCAACCCGCACTCGGTCCTGGATCCCGAACCTCCTCCTCACCCCGGAGCTCGCTCTGCTCCTCGTTTAACCTCTGCCAAAGGGAAGAAAATAACGAAAAAGAACCAAATCTCTTGATTTTCACGCGGGGAAGTGCGAAGCCTGAGCAGGCCAGCGTGACCCTCGTGCCCTGCTGCCCGCTGCAGGAACCGCGGATTTTCCCTCTGGGACATCCCGGGTCAAACGGAGCAGCAGCAGAATTCCCCCGATCCTCGGGATTTGGCTGTTTTCCTTCGCCTCCCGCCCCGTCCTCACCCTGGGTGCGGAGAAGGACCCGTCCCCACAGGACAAATCCCACTGAGGGAAGTTCAGATTTGGGGTTTCCCTCATTAGGAGCGACCAGAGGCGGGCGGGAAGCACCGACCCCGCTCCGGCCCCGAAAGAAGAAGGAACCCGATTAACTTCTCGCTGCCCTTTCAGTCTGAGTCAGAACTGAGGCTGGGGTGTGTTTGGAGAGCCTCGAGGTCGGGTTTTAGACCAGTTTGGGGGGGTCCAGAGCTTGTCCCATCCCCCAGATGGGCTGGGGGAGCCCAACCCCAAAGCTGTGACCCCGGCTGAGGACGGGAAGCGCTGGGAAAACGCCGGGATAACACACGAGCCGCGGCTTTGGGTTTTTTTTTTTTCCCCTCCTCTCCTCTAATTGCTGCTGCTATTTTAGCAGGGCCAGACATTTCCTTGACGATTTGCAAGGCCTATAAATGTTTGATGTCCCTTTCCCTCCGCGCTCAGGCGGCAACTTCTGCTGGGGTTTGGGGGGAAAAACGCCCGGATTGGAGCAGCCGGGACACCGCGGGATGGGACAGCGGCTGCAGGGGGAGGATCCAGCCCCGGATCCGCATGGAAAGGCCCCATCACACCCCTCTGCTCCTGCCCTCTCCTCCCTCCTCGTTCCTGGAAGGAGATCCCACCGCCCGGCCCCCGTGCAATATGGCTTTGTGCTGCAGGAACCTAAATATAGAGCCCGAACCCTCCGGGGGCTTTGCTGCGCTCCGAGGTATTTTTAGCTGCGGGCAAACTCCGGCTGTGGCGCTGGGAGCAGCTGGAATTGCGCCGAGGAGGGATCCGGCAGCAGGGATGGGCTTTTGGGGTGACACTCCCCGCCCGGATCGGCCCCAATCCTGCTGGTCCCCGCGCCACCACGGCAGGAACGTGCGGGAACCTCACCCGCGGCGGGGTTTGGGGCAGATTTGGGGTTTTAAGGCCAAATCCAGAGCGAGGAGGATGAGGCTGAGAGGCTCAGGGCCAGCCCGGCTGCTGCTCTGCGGCTCCCCCGCAGAAATCCAGGCACCCACTTCTCCAGAAGTGTTTTCCAGAGGATGGGGAATTCACCCCTCGGAGCGTCCGCAGTGGAGCGGGAGGGATGGAATGGTCCCTCCTTCCCAATCCTCCGTGTCCAGCCCGGCTCCTCTCCCATCCCCGCTCCTCACATCCCGATTTAACCCAGCGCACCAGGGAAAACTCCGGCTGGAGGGAGGGAACGAGGCGGGAGAGGGATGGGGAGGCCCTGGGCAGCAGCCACTTCCCGCTCCAGGGGTGGGAGCAGGCTGGGAGCTGGCTCTGCATCCCAATCCCAATCCCTTTCCCTGTCCTGGAATCCCTGGCATCACCAGCAGCTGCCTGGGATGGGTTTGGGAACGTTCCCATCCAGGGGTTCCAACACCGGGATCACAGCTGGGAGCAGTCGGGAATGGTGGAGTTGGATGGGAAGGAAAAGCAGCAGGAAAATCCCCTCGTTTGGGATCTTGGGACCCTCCTGCAGCCGGGGTGATCCCAGGCAGACCCTCAGCCCCACCCCAGGCCTGCGGCACCAGCAGCCAAAAAGCTCCTTGGGAGAAAAAAAAAAATCACAAAAACCCCCCAGAAATAAAGGATTTTTACCAAATCTTGGAATGCTTTTCCCAGATCCCTTCCCAGCACAAATCCCAAGTGCTCCAGGGCTGGAAGGAGCACCCTGAGCAACCCCAAAAAGTCACAGTTTAGCCCCAAAAAGTCACGGTTTAGCCCCAAAAAGTCACGGTTTAGCCCCAAACTCCTGCGGTGGGTGGGGGACAGGACCTGGAGCTGCTGCTCCCTGCAGCCCCAGGCACTCCCTGCCTGCTCCTGGAATTCCCATTTCCTCTTGGATCGGGGGCTGGGGTCCCTGTGGACACAGGGATGTGACAACGTCCATCCCTGCCCACCCGGCCGTGCCACAGCCAATGGATTCCCTTTCTCCTTCCTCCTCCTCCTCCTCCTGGTGTTGAGGAGCTCTCGCCATGGAAAACAAAGGGATTCAGGATGCTCCAAACCCAGGACCCGCTCCCATCCCGGCATCCCACCCACAGATCCCGCCAGCATCTTCCCACCTCCACCCCTGGGGGCTTCAGGGACATCTGTGGGACATTTGGGGACACGCTGCCAGGTCCTGGCCGTGGAGAGGGCCCGGCCCCCGGGATTAATTAACCCCAATTAAAGGCAGGAGGGCAACGAGGGAGAACCAGCTGGGCCACCCCAATTCCAGCCCTGGAACCATCCCCAAAATCCAGGGGGTCCTGCCCAGCCCTGAGCCCCCCAGCGCTGCAGGAAATGTCCCAGGGGCACGGGGGGGAACCTGAAATCCAGGGCCACGGGGGGATCCCGGGATCCAGGGGCATAGGGGATCCAAGGATCCAGGGCCACGGGGGGATCCAAGGATCCAGGGCCAGAAGGTGATCCTGGGATCCAGGGGCACGGGGGGATCCAAGGATCCACGGCCACACGGTGATCCCGGGATCCAGCGCCCCCATCCCAGCTCCCACCCAAACCAGTTCATTACGGGGACAAACGGCTCCTCCCAGCTCCAGGGCAAACAAAGCCGAGGAATTCCGCGGATCTGGGATTTTGGAGCTGTCCTAGTGGGATGCGATTCCCGCATCACCGAGGAGCCTGGGGGGGATGAAGAGGCCCCGCGGCCAATAAACCCCGCCCAGGATCCCATTGCATCCCAGTTCATCCCAGTTCCCTGCCCTGGAGCCCCTGCTGGATACCCAGACCCCCAATATCCCCATCAGCACTCTCCCTAATTAACACCGGGGTAATTAATGGGTAATTAACGCCGGGACCCCCCAGCTTTGCACGGGGTGCTGGTAATGAGCCTCTGACAGAAGTGACACAGAGGGCACCGACCTGGGGCCACTGGAGGCTAATTAGAGCTTAATTAGCGCTCATCAGAGCCCCCAGACACAGCCCGGGCTGGGGGGCACCGAAATTGGGATTATTCAATTGGAATTATTATTAAATTGGGATTATTATCCAATTGGAATTATTATTAAATTGGGATTATTAAATCCTGGATTCATTCTGGAGGAGGAGGTGACAAAGGCAGCGGTGGCACCAAAGCACCCCAAAGTCACAGGGATCTCACCCAAAAAAGGGACCCTCGCCCTCGGAGCCGCCTCCAGGGGGTCCCAGCTGCCCAAAATCCCCCCCCATTCCATCCACAAATCCCTGGCAGCTCCGGGACTTTCCCCTGGGATGGAGCCGGGGCTTTGGAGCAGCCCAGGCTCCCCCAGGTGCTGTCCTCGCTCCAGCTCCAAGCCCCGATCCCGGCTGCTGGAGATTCCCACATCTCCCTCACCCGGAGCCCGTGCCCGAGGGAGAGGGGAAAGGAAAATCCCGATGATGCCGCTCCCAAAAAAACCTCCAAAATGCGGGAAAAGATGGCATTATCCCAGCTTTTTCTGGGTGATCTTCGCGGGGTGCGTGGAGAGGCTCCCCAGGGACACAACGGCCGCTCCCAGCACCCGGAAGAGTTGGGAGGAGCTCAGATTTTCCCTAAAAAAGCTGGGAATGGTGGGTGAACGTCAAGTTCGGGGCGGCGAAGCTCCCTGTGTGCTCCCGGAGCCGCTGCCTCTGCAGGGAAAACTGCTCGGGAGGGGCACGAACACAGGGACTCTGTGTTCCCTTCCAGCTTGACTTGCAAAAATGAGAAATAAATAAGAATTTTTTTTTTTCCCCTTTTCAATGCCCGCTTTGGCCCCAAACTCCCACTCCCTCCCCCCAAAACGCAGCCCTGCCTCGGATTTTTGACATTTGCTGGCCGAGCATCCCTTCCAACCCCCCCCAAACCCTCACCAGGCCCCCCCTTCCCTCGGCAGCTCCTGAAGCAGCTCCATCCCCTCCTCCTCCTCCAGAAAACCGCGGCTTTTGGCAAACGAACTGTTTTGCCAACAAGTTGTGCTCCGTGCTGCCTGGGAGATGAGGTTTTTCCCGGCTTTTCCCAGCTTTTCCCGGCTTTTCCCAGCTTTTCCCTGGCTCCAGCCTCCTCCTCCCCACTCCAGGTCCCGCTTTGGGGCTGCAGCCAGGGGGGATTCGTGCCCGGGCTCCCCCACATTGAGGTTCCCCCCCTTTTTTCCCCTAAAACCATCCCTGTTTCTCCCCCATCCGGGGCAGGAGCAGCGGCCCCGAGGTCGCTGCTGTTATTTTTATCCCGAAATGAAAGAGTTTGAGCCGCGGCCAAGCAGCGCCGAGGGAGGGAGAGGCTACGGAGATGTCAACACACCCGGCCTCCGTCTCGTGGCGTGGGCAGGGCGCAGGGAACGTCCCAGCCCATCCCAATCCAGCCCGGAGAGCTCTGGGATCGCCTGCCCTGGGATGCTGAGGTGGGAAAAGAGGTTTGGGTCCCCCCCAAACCGGTGCTATCCCCTCCAAGCAGAGCCACGCCTGGGTTCAACGCTGAACCAGCACCAAAATTCACTTTTTTGAGTCGTTTTTAACAAAAAACCTTGGAAGAGCCGGTTCTAAAAACGCTTTCACCTTCCCACAGCCGCAAGGAGCATCCCACAGGATGCCGGGTCCAATCCCATTCCTTCCCGACCACGGGAAGGCCCCAAAACAGGGTTTGGGGGGCCCAGGAGCCGCCTCTGCCTGGATCCGGTCCCTCCCACCTGGAATTCCAGCAGCTCCCGTCCTGGAGCTGCTCCGGAGGTCACCGAGACGCTCGGGAGCTCTGCACGAGGATGGCGGCGTAAATGTCACATTAATTCATGGGGAGAGAGGGAGGAGTGGCCACAAAAAGCTCCCTGTTCCACCTCCGCGCCCCCCGGAGCCGGGGGGGACCGCTGGAAACTCCCCATGGAAAATATTCCCTCCCCCACGGCATGGGGGGAGCAGGGAACGGCACAAAATGAGAGTGGAAAAGCTGGGAATGGCACAAAATGAGAGTGGAAAAGCTGGGAATGGCACAAAACACCGGGGGAAAGCTGGGAATGGCACAAAACAAGGGTGGAAAGCCAGGAGTGGCTCCGCTCCTGCCTCCACAGCCGAGCGGTGGTCCCGGAGCCGGGCAGGGACCCGGGGCTGCTGCCGGGGCCGAGGTGACACCGAGCAGGGGCTCGGCCCCCTCCTGCCCGCCGGGGGCTCGGTGCCATCCCCGGCTCCGGAGCAGGAACCGGGAACAGAAACCCGGAGCAGAAACCGGGAACAGAAACCCGGAGCAGGAACCCGGAGCAGGAACCCGGAGCAGGAACCCGGAGCAGAAATCCTTCTCCAGCAGCTCCCGAGCCAAAGGAGCCTCGGGCTGGGCGGGGAGGATGAGGAGGGAAGGGAGATCCTGGAGGATGCCGGGGACCACATCTCCGGCAGAGGCTGCTCCGAGGAGAGCCCCAACCGCGTTCGAAGGGGGTTTCTCGCCCCAAATCCCCTCTCCCCGTCTCCCGAGCACCGGGGCTGAGCCTCCGGGAGCGGAACAGCGGCAAAAACCCACCCAGAGCCGGGCAGGAGCTGCTGGGAAGCCGGGAGGGACAGTGGGACAGGGACGGGGACAGAGGGACACGGGGACAGGGACAGAGGGACAGGGGGACACGGGGACAGGGGGACACGGGGACATGAGGACAGGATTAACGGGAGCTGCGTTCGAGCCTCTGGAGGCTCGGGACGGGAACAGTTCCCGGTTCCCAGAGCCCCGCCGGGCCCGGCAGGGTTTGGTACCCGGCTCACGTCCCCGGCACCGGCATTCCCCAGCCCCCGCCGCCGTCTCCCGGGGCTGCCGCGCGTCTCCCGAGGGAAAAGGAGCCCTGGGGACACTCGGGGACTTCGCTGCCGCTGCTGCCACGCCACGCATAGGCCGGGGTAGGAGGTGGCAGCGGCCAGAGAACCCCGAGCCCCTTGGGGACCCGTTCCTTTATGCATTGATGGATTTTTTCCCCCTCGGTTTCTCCATGAGAGAGGGAGGAGCTGGGGTTGAGCACGGCTGGATGGGAGAGCTGGGCTGTCCCTAAAAACAGGGCTGGGCTGGGCCCGGTGTGACCCCAGCTCAGTGTCCCTAAAAACGGGGCTGGGCCCGGTGTGACCCCAGCTCAGTGTCCCTAAAAACGGGGCTGGGCCCGGTGTGACCCCAGCTCAGTGTCCCTAAAAACGGGGCTGGGCTGAGCCCGGTGTGACCCCAGCCCGCACCAAGGAGCTCCAGTCCACCCCTGGGGGCCGGGCTGAGCCCCACAAACTCATTACACCAAACCCCACAGCACCCCCAAACCTCAGGAGAGACCCTTCCCCTCCCATGGCCCCGATGCCAGGCTGGAAACCAGGGAGCTGCCGAGAAACCCCTGGAAAACATCACGGGAATGTCCTGCAACCCCCAGCCCTGGTGGGACCCGGAGCTGTGGGGATGCTGAACCCCCCAGATCCCTGCAGGGCAGGGGGTGCTTCACCCCAAACCTCTGCGGGGCCTGGAGGAATCTTTGTTTTCCTCATTATCCCTCTGGATTGGGCCAAGGGAGGATCCGGGGGGATTGCAGGGAGCAGGGGATGTCCTTCCGCAGTGAAACACAGCTCGGGACTAAACCAGAGCCCTTCCAGAGTGAAACACAGCCCGGGACTAAACCAGAGCCCTTCCAGAGTGAAACACAGCCCGGGACTAAACCAGAGCCCTTCCAGAGTGAAACACAGTCCGGGACTAAACCAGAGCCCTTCCAGAGAGAAACACAGCCCGGGACTAAACCAGGGCATCCCCCGATGTCCTGCACGGGATCCGGGATGTGGACACCCCAGAGCCGCCCCAGGGCCAGGGAGCTGCGAAAGGTCAGGGCCAATCAACGCTCCCGGTAATTAAGGTGATGAGTTGATCCCTAAGCTGGGCTGTGACAGCAGCCGCGGCCACAACGAAGCCTCCTGACCCCACACCTGGGGACCCCAGAGCCGGGGTGGAGCCCAGGGCCGGCTGCGCCCACCCCTTGCACAACCCACGGCCTGATTAAAGCTCATCAAGCCCACTAATTACCGTGCCTGCCCTGCCCCCTCTCCCCGGGTGTCCCCAGCGGTCCCCGGACGCCGCTCGGCTGCCAGCACCCGGCTCTGCCTGCCCGGAGGAGGAGGAGGAGGGGGAGGAAGCGGCCATTCCCCAGCCCGTGTGTGTGGTCCGGGGGTGGGGAGCAGCCGCCAGCATTCCCAGCAGCGCGGAAAGGAGCCCGAACTGGGAATCCCGGGTGTCCAACAGCGCAGGGAGCCCATCCCTGCCCCGGGAACGGCTGCTGCAGGAGCCTGGGTGTCCCCCGTCCTCTTTCCAAGTGATCCATCCCCAGCTCCAAAGGGATGAGGCGGGACCAGGGATGGGCAGGGTGAGCTCACGAGCCTCGGGGAATCGCAGCCAACCCCAAACCTGCCCACGGCACTGTGGGGAAAACAGTGCCGGGCTGGGGTCCCGCCAGGAGAAGCAGCCCCTGTCCCCCAGCACTCCCACGGCGGCACACAAAGGGTTACAGGCACCGATCCCAAGGGGATCCATCCCAGCTGCCCCAAAGCCGAGAGGGGTCACGGACAGCGGGAGATCAGAGGGAAGCGCCGAGTCCCGGAGAGGGGTCACAGCAGCAGCACCCCAGACACGCCAGGGGCCTGTCCCTGTCCCATCCCTGTCCCTGTCCCTGT